>JAEQBH010001761.1:0-215000 GCA_016808115.1 Tetrastigma voinierianum
CCTTTCCTTCAGGTATACATTTTCTCTTGACTTAAGAAATTTACCAATCAGTTGAGTACTGGATAAAGATATAGAGTTTGAAAACTATCTTTATCTACAATATATAGAGACGACCCTCAAATCTCTCCGAATAATGGTTAGCCTGCTGAATCCTGAAAACGACTGTTACCCAAAATCACTTTCTCATTCACAAGTTGCAGGTTCTCTCTCTCTCTGCTCTCCACCCCCCCTCTTGAAAACCTGAAAAGGACTTTCACCTACAAAACCCTCCAAACTCGTAAATCTTCCTCTTTTTCTACAATGTCTTCCAGCAAGAAAGAGCTTCTCAAGAGCATATTCAAGAACAAACAAAGGATGTGGATGCAGATAGAAAACCCTCCGACATAGTCAACCCGATTCCAATGCCTAGAACTTCTCATTCCCATTCCAGTTCCCATTCCCAGAAGCCTTGTCCTTCTTCATCAAGCTCTTGGGAGAGAGGCGATGGAGACCAAACTTCCACCACCACCACCACATTCTCTCTCAATGTCGAAACTTGTTCAAATCCTTCGGAAGCAGAAAACGATCAGAAGTTCTCATCTAAGATGATCAGCCCAAGCCAGAAGCTCAACGAAAGCATCGCAGTTGTTAAAGATTCAAATGACCCATACCATGATTTTCGACAATCTATGCTTCAAATGATCTTAGAGAAGCAGATTTTCTCAAAGGGGGATCTCCAGGAGCTCCTCGACTGCTTCCTAGAGTTGAATTCTCCTTGTCATCATGAAGTTATTGTCCAAGCTTTCATGGAGATCTGGAATGGGGTCATCTCAGAAAGGCTGTCGAACAATGTCTAGAAATGGGTTTATTTTTAGTCTTTCATGGAGCAGGTGATCGTTCCATGGGCCATCAGATTTATTCTCCATTACATGGTTTCTGTCGACTGACCTGCTTTCTAGGAAATGGGGTGTGTGTTTGGGGTCGAGGAAAGAGAAGCGTTGGGATCTGAATACAGTAATGGGTGATAGGAAAGAAGTTTTAAAGAGCTTTCAATTTGCTTGGTGACTCTTAGAGTTCCCGGATATTGCCATTTACTCACTGTGTAGTCTTTATGAGTTTGTAGTTGGCTGCTTTTATTCCACTATATATTTTGATTTGGTTCATTGTTTCTGGGCTTTTTTTCTCTCATTGATAAAGATTTATGAAATTGCTTTTTATTACCATGAAAAAGAGCAATGGATGATTATATCTAAGTTAATTATGTGATCATTAATTAAAGGGTTTTTTTTTTACATCTATTCATTCTTTATTATAACTTTGTAGTATTTTATTATCTTGAAAACTCGAATCAAGTTCTTTCCTGTACCACCATTAATCACTGAAACAGGCCTCATCCGTGAATTAAGGGATTCTTGACTATGGGTTAGTGTGTGTGTTGGGCAGAGAAATTTCTATTCACCTCGAACTAAAGACTCCCCAATTTTCCTTAGTCACTTGGGGCACATTCGATACTAAGACGTCACGTGCTCGCACTAAGACGACAACTAAATCACAGAAAAACAAATAAAAACCTTGATGTTGTTGATATTAAGTATCATCTTTCCGGTCTTTCAATTTCTTAGGCTATGTTTGATTCTCATAATCATAAAATTTGAAGTGAAATGACAGGCAAATAAAACATAGAGAAAAAAAATTAAAAAGAAAGAAAAAATGAAGAAAAATAAAAATAAATCAAATATATTATTTTTATTCTATTGCTTCATACTCATTTTATTTATTTTAATTCATCAATATAAAAATTAAATAATTTAAAAATATGTAAGTTCTAAGTAATTTTATTTATCTATTTGAGATTGTTTATTAGATAACCAGATGTTAAACAAAATTCCTTAGTATTTTCTTCTTTCCTTGAGTACTTTTCAAGAGCCAAAAACAATCTTAGTGATGAATGGAGAAATCTTGGATGATCGAAGGTATATGCTACAGGAGACTATGTTAATTTGGTGAGATCAAAACATGGAACAAAATTGATCAAGAAAATGGCTCACTAGATATAATTTTGGATTAACAACAAACTTGGTTTTAGATAGCCCAAGATTGGTAGGTAATATCAAGATTGAAGCTCTTATTCTTTATTAGCATAGTACAAACCCTTATCAAAATTTAATAATTATGTCGTCCACACCTAAATGATTCTATATATGTACATAGTCTTCAGATTAGTAAAATCTAATCATCGAACATATAGGTGGGATGGTTGAAGTCTCTCATAACTTAATCAGCAGTCTTGAGTTCGAGCCCTAGGAATGTGTTATGTGATAAAGCTTTATCTCTCTTGTGATCACTCCCGACTTGTATGGTGATTAAACTGAGTGTAGTATAACTTTATCTCCCTTGTGATCCCTCCCGGCTCGTATGGTGATTAAACTGAATATGGTATAGCTTAAAAATGCTTTTCATATGTATACGAGCCTGTTTAAACATCTCATGATCTGATAAAAAAAAAATAGTCAAATCTAAAAAGATATATAGAAAAATTTAGGAGTTGAACTCCTAATAGGCCTTTGGATAATCTATTAGAGCAACCAACACCCACCCAAAGCCAGCCAAAATTATCCATGTGACAATGATCTCTGTCCACTGCAACCTGTACAAATTCATCAGAATAAGCTCCATACTCTGATCCTTTTGGTTGAAAAAGAAAAATAATGTTTTCTTGCTTTCATGTTACCACTCTCAATTGCTAATGTTCCTGTCATCCATTTTACCAACCATGCGCGCCAAACTTATTGCCTTTGCAGAGATGAAGTTCCATGGTCCTATATATGGTCCCATATATGGACACCTTCTGTTGCATTCCACTAAGGGCATTCAACATGTGGGACTTTCACAGATTGCATTCTGTAGAAGCAAGAACCCACCTAATCAATACCCTTGTTAGCTTTCTTTGCAAGTAGGGTTCCCATTTTCTCTCCTTTGATATCTTAACAAGCCTAACTAATCTTTTGGGCTAGGCATGGTTTTGTCAGGTTCAGTTTAATTTAAAATGTAATTAAGACCAAAACCTATAATTTAAAATATAAGAACCAAACCTATAATTTGAAATATAAAACCGGGGTTTGATTTGATTTATAAATATTAATGAATTAAACTAATTTAAATCAATTGGATTGAAATAAAAATAAATTGCAATCTAGTATTTTAAAAAATTTTAATATTAAAAATATAAAAATAAAACTAATATATTTAATACTATAAAAATATATATAATTTTCTCTAAATGTAAATATAATTATCAATAAAGTTAAAATTAAAATTAAATTAATTAATTTACTCTTCAATAAATAGTTTTGCAGAAATTGAAAAACAAAAATATGAACAAAAATGATATTGACGAAAAATTACCTTTGAAAGATTTAATGTCAAGTATCCACCCAAAGTAGTGAGAAATTTTTTTAAGAGTTTTTCAAATCTTTAAAATGACATAAAAGTTTAAAAGGCCATAATAGGAAAACTCGTAACTCATTAAAATTTTAGAGTTCCAAAATCTAAACCTAAAAAGTAGAATAAAAGTTTAAAAGATAATATTAATTATTGGTTTGATTTTTTTTACATATATTTTGAAATTAAAATCAACAACGACAATTGCTGGATTTTAAAATTTTTAAACCAAAATTTTTAAAAAATATTTTAAAATCAAGTCGATATATATATATATTTTTTGACATTATGATTCGATTTGATTGTTTTTTTTCAATTTAATCAATTTTATACACACCCCACCATCAAGTACTCAGCTATAGTTCGAAGATATGTCCAAGGATATAAGGGCTGTGGTCCAAACCAGAATCTTTAGATGGAGCCTTGGGGTAGCTATGGAACCCCAAATGCCCCTGGTCTGCTAAATTTAGTCTAATTAATTAATTAATTTTTTGTTTCTTGATGTGTGTGCATTCTGAAGAAGCTGTCAGTCTTGGTTAAACCCAAAGGGCATGTTTGTTCTGAGTAAGCTAATCCATTGCTTCTGCAGTGGATTTGATTCTCTGTGGATGTGTCTCTCTGGCCAAGCAGACTTGCATTATTGAATAGAAAGCACATCATTCATAAGCATAAATGTTGGTTGGACTTTGAGCATGAAAATTGAAGGTAACATATTTATTAGTGATGGAGGTCAAAGAGGTTGTGTGTATGATTGCTTCACACATACAAAAGCCATCTTGGCTGCAGTTTATGACCGTTTAAACCCCTTACCCATCGATTCTTATGAATCATGATTATGTATCATAGTAGTACTTTTCAAAGTAAAAGAGTTTGGAGGTTTGAATATTTTTTCTTCTTTAGGTGGGTTAAAGTCAAATTTATTTGGAACGAGCCCATCCGAACTGGGCCTAAATTCATGTAAAATGCTTGAAAAATCATCCCATCGAGGCCTTGATTTTTGAGAGATGGAGGGGAAAAAGTGAGTAAGCGGGCTCCAATCAACCTATCTGTGACAAGCCCATCCAACAATATAGATATTGTTCGTTTTGGGACAAAATGGGCCCTCATGGTTTTAAAACGTGTTTGCTAGGTTAAGAGGAGATTGTGCCAAGAATTTCTTCCATATTCGATGTGGATGTGACAAACACAATATCATCGTTGTGTCCCACGGAATTGTGGGGCCAAACTGAACAAACAATCATTCTTTAAAGGTCAAACGAATCCCACGCTAGAACCGAATAATGGTTATAATCTGAATTTATATGGCTAAACTATTATGTAAGATATTATCAGTTTTGGACTAAGAGCCAGCCTTTAAAACATGTCACTAAAGTTAATAGGTGTCATACTTATATAGTGCTAAAAACTTCTCACGCCATTCGATGTGGAATGCTTCAATGAAACGCGCTGATACGAGGCCAGCGATGTCGCTTTGTTATTATGCCGTGTGATTCTTATGCCTCAAATAGACAAACACCCCTTACGGAGCCAAACAGAATGAACCTTTACATTGGGGTCAGGGATCAACTTTGATACAATTAATAACAACCCGGCCCAACCATATGGATATTGTTCACTTTGTCCAAATAGCCCTTACAGTTTTAAAGTATGTCTACCAGGTTGAGAAAAGCCCATACTTATATTGTGCCAGCAACTTTATCTTATATCCGATGTGGGATGTGTGATAAACAATTTGAGAGAGCTCATAACTTGAAGTCTAGCACTGGTCTTATTGTTCTTTTCCTTAACCCCATGCAAGATGAGAACTCCAAAATGGAAGAGAGAAAGAAAAAATGTCAAAGATATATACAGTTTTGTGAAACATACATATTCTTATTAAACCTAATTTTTATAGCTTAAACTTTTTAGGAAAGGTGGTTGGTTTAATATAGCATCAGAATATTAAACACAAGCACAAATTATATTAGAAATTTTTTTTTTTTTTAATATATTTGTTTATCAATTGTATAATGCGGAAGCAGGTACTTGTTGACTTGAAGTCTAGTAGCTGGAATCCTGTATCCTTTTCCCTCAACCCCCATGCAAGATGAGAGACTCAAAATGGAAGAAGAAAAAATGACAAAGTTATATATATATATATATATATATATATATATATATATATATATATATATATATATATATATATATATATATATATATAGTTTTGTAGAAACATCATATTCATATTAAACCTAACTTTAAAGTTTTAAACTTTTAAGTAGAGTTGGTTGATTTAATATAGTATCAGAATATTAAACACAAATTATATTAGAAATATTTTTTTTAATATATTTGTTGATCAATTGTATAATGCGGAAGCGGGTACTTGTTGAATTTTGTATCGAGTTATGTCTTCAGTGCTTCAAATCAAACCAGATTACTAGAATCTGACATTGTGTTTCACAGTACAAACACCTTTTATTCCATTGTAATGGGATGTTTCCTTTTGAGAGAAAAATTTTCATAAACAAGAGAGAATCTCTTTCTGTTATCTATGATAAAACTTTTGATTATGACATTGTTTCATTAAGACATAATCAATGGTCAAACTGAAAACTGATTAGAGAATTTTTGCATTATATAGTACAATGGTTTAGGTAAATTTGTTTCTAATCTCAAGATCGAGATTAATTCCCACAAAGGACAAAATCGGATTTTTCGGCCGAAATATCGGTTTTCGGCCGGCATCGAAAAGATTTTTGCAAAACATAATCGGAAGTCAAAAAATCGGTGAAAAATCGGTAAAATCACTAATTTTTCGTCGAAAAATCAGAAAATACCGATTTTTTGCCAATTTTATCGATGCACATGGAGCACGCGCCTATGATGCGTTGTGGGCCCGATAAATCGCGATAAGAATTGCCCGATAAATTGAAAAAATCACTGAAAAATCGGCGATTTTTTGGCCTTTTTTTAACGCCTCAATCGACCCTCAGTTGTTTCTGTTTTGATCCTAACGATCCGAATTTCATCCGCCTTTTTAAAAGAATCCAACGGCTATATTTTTTATCCAACGGTTGATTTTAAATATGAAGCTTGATCTAATGGTCCAGAATGATTTCTAACGGATATATGATGATCCAACGGTCATATTTAAACCAAAATCAAATTCAACGATTAGAAATAAATCACAACGGTTTTTGACAATCAGCGGCTATTTTGACTACAAAATTCTATAAATACCCCTAAAATCATACACACTTTCATTACAAACTCATCCCAGCATCCACATCTAAGCTCAATTTCACTCTCAAATAATTTTTTCTTTGTTCTTTATCCTAATTTTTTTGGAAGATCTTTGTGAATTAAGATATGTTTCTTTGTTCATTAATTTTGTTTTTATGCATATTTTATTTAGTTTTATTTTGGTGTTGAAGTAGTTTATAATAAATATTTTTATACTATAGTTCTATTTTAGTTTTATAATTTGATAATACTATAGTTTAATTTTTAGTTAATTAATTATATTAGTTATTTAGTTAATAGTTATTTTAGTTATATAATGTTTCAAACTTAGTTATTACTATAATCTTGTTTAGTTATATAATGTTTGAAACATTTTTATATCTATAATCTATAATTTTTATACTATAATTTTATTTTAGTTTAATTTTGATAATATACTTTTAATTAATTAATTATATTATTATTTAGATTAATAGTTATTTAGTTATATAATGTTTCAAACTTAGTTATTTACTATAATCTTATTTTAGTTATATAATGTTTGAAATATTTTTATACTATAATCTATATTTTTATACTATAGTTTTATTTTAGTTTCATTTGATAATATAATTTTTAGTGGTAATTATATTATTTATTTAGATGATTAATAGTTATTTTAGTTATATAATGTTTCAAACTTAGTTATTTACTATCATCTTATTTAGTTATATAATGTTTATTGTTACATCTATAATCTATATTTTTATACTATAGTTTTAAATTTTAGTTTCATTTGATAATATAATTTTTAGTTAATTAAATATATTATTTATTTAGTTAATATAGTTATTTTAGTTATATAATGTTTCAAACTTAGTTATTTACTATAATCTTATTTTAGTTATACAATGTTGAAACATTTTTATACTATAATCTATATTTTATACTATAGTTTTATTTTAGTTTAATTTGTTAATATAATTTTAGTTAATTAATTATATTATTTATTTAGTTAATAGTTATTTTAGTTATATAATGTTTCAAACTTAGTTATTTACATAATCTTATTTTAATTATATAATGTTTGAAACATTTTTATACTATAATCTATATTTTTATACTATAGTTTTATTTTAGTTTCATTTGATAATATAATTTTTAGTTAATTAATTATATTATTTATTTAGTTAATAGTTATTTTAGTTATATAATGTTTCAAACTTAGTTGTTACTTATAATCTTATTTTAGTTATATAATGTTTGAAACATTTTTTATACTATAATCTTATTTTAGTAATTTGAAACATATTGCCACATGCATATTTTATTTTAATGTATCTTAGTTTTTAATTTAGTTTTAATTTGAAGTAATAATAAATTAAGTTAGATATAATGTTTGAAACTTAGGTATTAAACATCCTACTATTTAGTAATTTGAAACATATTACTTATTAAATTTTAATTATATATATAATGTTTGAAACTTAGATCTTAGACATATTTAATGTTAGAAATTTGAATCTTCTTAGATATCTTAATGATATTATTAAGCTAGATATCATGTTATAAACTTAGGTCTTACTTTTATGTTAAGTACATATATATAATGTTATTATAATGATATCATATACAAAAGAATCCTGCCCTGATTTGAATTTTATTTCAATAAAATCACATGTGTTTATAGAATGGCTAGTGGAAGTGGGTAGAGATCTGCATGGAGGTATTCTTTCTTGGAGGGACATAAAAATGGAATAATTTGTAATTATTGTGGTTTAAGCATAAAAAGTGGTGGAATTACTCGCTTAAAGTTTCATCTGTCACATACGGATCTCGTTCAAATCTTAAGTGTCCCGAGAATGTCTTATTGGAAGTAAAACAAGAAATGAAGCGGCTTTTAGAATAGAAAAGTAAATCAAAAGCGAAAAAAACAGCTGATATGGAAGAAATTCGAGCTGAAATACGAGGCACAATGGGAGGAAAACATTATAGTCTCATTGATGTTGATGAGGAGGAGGAGGATGATGAGGATGTGCATATGTATCTGGTTGACATGCACCCCAATGAGCGAGATGAATATCGAGAGAGCGATCACGATGCATCAAAAGCTAGTGAATGGAGCGAGATCGAGGCTGCGGGATTTATGAGGCAAAAGAAAAATAGAGCCAAATCTTTTATACCTAATTCATTTTTCACATAATTATGTATAAAATAATGTAAATTGATTTATTTTTTTGTATAATTGCAATAGGCGAATCTTCACAACGGGTTATCCATCGAGGCGTGCTTACAGAATCACAAAGTGTTCGTATACGGATCCATCACCGCCAATTACCTTGCTTATCATTATCTACTGAGTCTTGATTGCAAAACAAAAAAACCTAAAAACCATGTTCAAGGTGGTTGATCAAGGCAATGGGAGATTAGCACCATTTTAGAGCATGATTTTTGGTGCACAACTCAAACGGAGTTTGTCTAATTATATAATATGTTTTACATTATGATCTCCATATGAAATATGTTTTAATAATGACATTATTATCTCCATATGAAATATGTTTTAATAACCCGGCTTTCCAGCAGATTGTATATGTAGGGATGGGCATGAACCACCATCTCTGTATGAAATCAAAAGCAAGTACTTGAAATGGAGTATAAAGACATGGGAAGCTTATGTCTGACTTACAAGGGAGAAATGGGAGACATATGGATGTACAATTATGTGAGATCGGATGGGTAAGACGTAATAATTGACATAATTAATTTTATAGGTATATTCAAAAGTACAATTTTCCTCAAATATGTTGATACGTTAGATGAATTAAAGACAACAAATACATATATGGTTTTTGTTGAAGGGCGTTATCGAGGAAGTTGGAGAAGCAAATGTGGTTCAAATTATAGCAGATAAATGGATCGACATTTGTGAAAGCGGAAAGTGTTGAATGAAGAAATGAATGTGGATTTCATGTGAAGCTGTTGCATTGATTGTATCGTTGAGGCATTTAGTAAGAGATAGTGTTGCTCAGTTCAGTTTGAGATGGCCCGAAGATAACTTGACTTCATTTACAATCATGGTTGGTTGATTGCAAAAATGCAACAGGTCTGTGGCGGAGATATCGTGCGTCCTGAAGCAATAAGATTTGCATCGAATTATATTGCCCTTGACAGTCTTAAAGAGGTTGATTTGAAGGAATGCTGTGTGTGAATGGTCATCTCACGACTTGGCCCGGGACTGAAGTTGGACATGAGGTTGAAAGACTCATGTTTGATCATCAATATTGGGAGAAGGTGGAGAAGCTAGTGTCCATCTATGAGCACTATACCGCGATTACTTGCGTTGCTGTTGATTCAGTCGTCCAACCATGCCATTTGTCTACGAGTTGATTAGATTTGATGAAACCAAATTTAGATCGACTCAGAAGCTAAGAGTGGGTGAAACTTATTATCATAGATTGTTGGGATAGAACTCATGTAGCATCCTCTTCATGCGTAATTAACTAATTAATATCCTCTTCATCGATATTCATTTAATAATATTATGTTTATATTATTATCGCATACTAATTCTCAATAACTATTGGAGCATACTATCTAAATCAAAATTTCAATATAGACCTGGAGTTGGTTGTAACCTGACTCACTAAGTTTGTTCATGATGTTTTTCTAAAATTAGATCCTACTTGGCTGAAGGTCTTTGTAATTTTGGAAATGAAATTAAATTAATGAGTTTCTAATTCTAATTAGTGAGTTAATTGATTTTTATTTTGATTTTTTGACATTTTGATTCAGGTTAGCCTAATAGTGATCGCGAAGGATTTGAGTGATCGGGCGACCCAATAGCGTCCAAGATAAAAAATGGTTCTGGTGGTGTTAAATTCTCATTATAAGTAAATTTTATAACTATTTTATTATTATATATTGGAATATATTAATTTTATTGCACGCGTTGAATGGTAGTTTTTGTGTGAAAATCTTGCTCCCGACATTAAGGAGTTTGGCCTTAAAGGTTCTTTCCCAAACCGCATCATCTTCAGCTTGTGAAAGAAATTGGAGCACATTTGCTCTAATTCATACCAAACAAAGAAATCGGCTTGCTTATCTAGGCTCCAACAATTGGTTTTTGTTATTACAACATGAAACTAAAGATCCATGATAAGGAGGCAAAAGACCGATAAGTTGTAAAAATAATTTTCTCGATTTACTTGAAATTTGTTTGAGTTTGAGTGAAGAAGAAGAGAATCAACTATTTCAATGGGTTAGACCTCTCCATTTAGATGATGAAGATGGAAATCCTGATCCACGAATTGCTGCACATGTTCGAGAAGCAGGTGTTAATGTTGAGCGGGTTTTATTTGAAGAAGTTCATAGTGAAAGTTTTAGTCAAGACACGAGGGACTCATTTCAATCCGCTGTTACTTCTCGACCTTCTTTTGATTCAAGTGTTGAATATAGTAGTAGACAAAGTGTTGCTGGAAATTCTACTACAGGTTATGATGGCTCAAGAGGAGAGGTGACCAATGATGGTAGTGATATTGGAAATGATGGTGGGGATATTGCAGATCCACAACAAAGTCAATATCCATTGAGCCCGTTCAGGTAGAGATGATTTCACTCATGCTACACAAGATGAAGACCCTTGGGTCTAGGAGGCGGGCGGTATTAGAGCCATTGGAAGCCATATAGAGGAAGACGAAGGATGACACCATCTGATGAGGATTCGTTTTCGACCCGATTTGAGTCCATGGTTTTGGAACTCAGATTCAGGTGATTCATCGAATAGGGCAACATATTTCCTCCTTATACAATGAGTTATGGTCAGCCCCTTCTTCACATCCCTTCGAGGTTCTATTAGTGAAGAATATGGAGATAGTTAGCTATCCTCATGATCCACAAATGCCATTCAAAATTCCATGGTCAAATGCGAGAAGGATTTCCAAGCGAGCATGTGGATGAACCTCGAATTTCCTATCCACGCGGAGGTTGTGGGTACAAGTCAGCAGATTTATGCATGGCATGTTCGAAGTTACAATTCATATTATTGCAACACCATGTCTTGGTATGAATATTGTCTTCATCAAGATGAGATCCCTTCGTCAAATAATGTAATGGAGCCACATCGGTCTTCATTTTGATTTTAAATGACTATTGTGATGTAATTTCTCGATAAATTATAATGAATATCGTCGTCAACAAGTGTATATTTGCTTATTTATGCATTTTTTATAGTTCAACAAAGTATTTCCATGAATTTCAAAGTATTTTTGTTAATTTTGCATTGCGATATTTTATTAAAATATCCATCGATGTTGATATTTCCGTAAAATCAGTACCGATATATCCGTAATTTCTAACATTTTGTTCCATGATTCCCACTATCAACAATTTTTCCAAAAAATTTCAGGACATTTGCACCCCATATATATATATATATATATATATATATATATATATATATATATATATATATATATATATATATATATATATATAATGGGACCTTAAAGTAGGTCAAGCCCACGTGGGAAACCTAGGCTCATGTTGACTGATTTTTAGACCAAAAACTAACTAATTGTTGAAGACCAAATTGACTAAATATGATGAGGTCAGTGTATGTCAAACTTTTGGCACTATCACCAAAGACTATTCAATCCCCGACAACGGCGCCAAAAACTTGTTGACTCACCAAAGATATAAAATATATTGTTTGCCTTGGATGAGAAGGCTTCATTTGAAAATATGTTTTAGTCTAAATCATTGTAAGTGCATAGGTCATTCAAGTAATAAAAGTGGATTTAAGTCCAGATATCATTCCCATGATGATTGATTGAAAAATCTAAACATCAATTACCTTATCTACTCAAGATCCTTGCTATTTGAACTCCAAAGTTAAGAGTGATTTCTTTTAAACTAAGGACAAGTAAAAACTAAATAAAATTTTATAACTCTATATAAAGAATTCAAAAGAATTGGATTGGAAAGTTCACTAAGTAAGTTAACACTGGGAAATAGACTAGTGTGCAATTATAAATTTCTATTTCATTTTATAACATAGTTCAACCATTAGTTTGAAATCTGAACTTGTCAAAGATGCAGGGTAGTATAGTTTGGATTTCTCCACGCACCATACATTTCACTAATTAGAGATCCTTGTTCCTTTCGGATACACGAGTCTGTCAGCTACTTGTAAAATATAAACCTCTTTCTAAGATCTGGGTATTTTTCCTTTTCAGTACTTCACACTCAAATCTTAGAATTTGAAAGAATTCTTGCTCCCTATAGACAAAGATAGCCACAAGGCCTTCTCCAATCTAATTGGTAACTCATCCATCGAATTTGATAAAATTATCTATCTCCTTGATTAGATCTATGCTAACACGGGATCAAGATCCTTTCATTAGATAGAGGAGAAACCTCTTATCAATTAAATTGATACATCATCCAACTATCCTCGCACCATGAGTAAGTTAGTGATCAATCAAAGTAATCTTTAAGGGTTCATTAGTTCCATAATATTAGTCTAACATACCCCCAAGTAACTACTCCATACTCTCAGGAATCTCCATTTCTGTGTCACTCAGAGGGCTTCCTGGAAATCAAAGCATGATACAGTCATTTCCTGGGTACACGTTACTAATATTCTGAACAAGTAGCTTCAAGAACAATACCAATTAAAAAAATTCTAGTTTTGAACTATGACATTTCTTTCAGAAGTTGAGAGCGAAAACAATAACCAGCATTGATCCATTTCCAAATAGAGCTGTCTTTCAAAACTAGATTACAAATATGGTGACTAATGATCGGGGAAAAATTCTTGAAATCGCCAGCTGAAATAAATGAACTCGAGAATTTCCAAATTCTATTGAGTCGAGGCAGTAATGAAAACTAAAATTTTACAATGAACCCAGCTCGGAACTTCACACTAGTTCATTGTTCAATCCCAAAAAGAACTAACTAAAATGCTAAGCTAAAACAAAATTGACAAAAAAGAAATAAAAGAAAATAAAATAAAAATAAACGAAAAATAATATACAAAAGAGTCTCTAGCTACCAAGTTCCTGGTTTGGCGGAAGCTGCGCACAATGCCCTAGATGTTTCTATTTATAGATTTTCAAATGATGAAATTTGCACTTGAGGCTGTGGCGAGTGGATCCCAATTATGGCCCAATTGGTTGCTTTGTCACAACATAGAAAATCCTGTCGTGACATAGTTGTCATCTTTTTTTTCCCAGCTCTTGTTGTGGCATGCAGTTTCTGTCGTGACAAATTTTTTTTGTGATTTCTTCTTGGATTATGTCGCGACATGAGTTACCTTTAAAGTTGTCACAGTGATTGTGCGACATGAGTGTCTTGTGTCGCGACATAAATGCTGTTGCAACGACTTGTAATTCTTTGCTAGTCTCTGAAAAATGTCCACGACATAAATTTCTTTGTGAGTCAGGTATTTTTGCCTTCAACTCTTTCACTTTGTTGGGACATAATTTGCTATGTTGCGACATTCCCTCTGGGGTTATTCTCTGCCTTTTATCGCGACAGACCTTTTCTTTGTCGCGACATAGTCTTGTTGTCTTGTAATGTTGAGACTGAACTCTGTATCGCGACAGACTCTAAAGATGTCGCAACATATTTCCTTCTTTGATCTTTGTTGCTGGCTGAAATGTTTGTTGTAATATTGAAATCTTTATCGCGACAAACTTGTCTTGGCTTGTCTCATTTTTCTTCCATTTTCTGTCGCGACATAATAATCTTTTGTCACGACATAAATCTATTACTCTGCAGCTTTTATTATCGCGACATAAATTTTCTACGTTGCAACATTCGTTTTGTAATTCTTCTCAAATTTTTTCGCTATAATAGATGTCTTTGTCGCGACAGAGTTCACCTTAACCTTATGTTGTGTTTTTCGTGATATAAAACTTCTATGTCGCAACAAAGTCTTCTTACCTTTCAATGCTGACTCTAAATTTTATGTCGTGACATAGTTGTCTTATGTCACGACAAAGCTTTTTTGCCATCTTCAGTTCTTTATGTTGCGATAGAGTTGTGAAATGTCGTGACAGAGTTCCATTGCCATTTGCCTTGATCATTGTTGCGACATACAAATCCTTTATCGCGACAAAGTTTTGTCTTCTAACTTCCTTTATGTCTCAACACTCACTTCAAGTCGCAACATTTATCAGTCAACCTCTCTCATATTATGTTGCGACAGAGTTGTGAGATGTCGCGACAATCTTCATTTATGGATTGAGTTCAACTTCAACTTTGTTACGACATAGCATCTCTTGTTGCGACATATCTTATACTGGTTCAATTAAGGTTATGTCGCGACATTCTGAAACTATGTCGCGACATTTCTGCCTTACCCAATTTTTTCTGCTTTTCTTACTGGACTTGTCTCTTTTTCATTTAAAACCTGCAAAACCCAAAGTTGGTGAATATTCCATAATTCAATATTAAAATGAATCATAAACTTATAGAAATATGCCAAAAAAATGGATTAAAAATAGATGAGTTTAGGACTCATCAAATTCCTAGAAACTTAAAGTTTTGCTTGTCCCCAAGCAAAGAAAAGAAAATTTTGTTTGTCCTCAAACAATTTAGCTTTATTTTTATGGCATTTTTAATTGAATCAACAATTTGGTAGGAAACTTAGGATTGGTTATAAGGTATTTCCTAACATGTTTACCATCTAGAATCAAGAAGATTTTCAATTAAGTTCACTAAACAACCAAATAATTTCTATAGTGTCAACAATTCAATTATTCAACCCTGATTTGTGAGTGTGTGATGGTCTTCTCTTTTCTTCCTTGGCAGATTAGTTAATCTTCTGGGATAATACTCAAATAACATATTTCTCCTTAATTCTTTAAAATCCCATATGCTTGTTTGTCATATTAATCTCCACTAATGTAAGCATATACCACATTCAGAATCAATTATGTATTGGACAATTTAGGCTCAATTTTTAAAAAATTTCACTTACAACTTAACAT
This sequence comes from Tetrastigma voinierianum, assembly GCA_016808115.1. NCBI lineage: Eukaryota > Viridiplantae > Streptophyta > Magnoliopsida > Vitales > Vitaceae > Tetrastigma > Tetrastigma voinierianum. The sequence continues at coordinate 15,624 of JAEQBH010001761.1, forward strand.
ACTTGCCTTCATTATGCATCCTTGATTTTTCCAATGATGTCAACTTTCTAACCTCCCTATTTAGTTTGGTGCATCTTCCTACATACTTTCTATTGTGGTATTTTTCTTAACCACACTCAGACTACAAAATTCTCCTCCTCATCTTAGAAGCTTTTTCACTTTTCATCTTTTATCAAGGTTTATGGAATAGTGCAATGCTTTGTCTTTTTAAGCTTTCTACTACCCTTAATGAACTTTGGGTCAGCTACTCCCATACCAGTTGGCATTAGGGTACTAGGTGTTGAAACACCTCTAAGAACTTAATTGTTCAAGGGAGGAAGACTACAAGACCAAACTCATTCCACCTTGATACTTTTCTTTTCACGACTTCTTTTCTTCATTTCTTTCACATCTTTCCTCGTCGATTGATTTTCCTTTCTCAACCCTTCTTATCCTTCTTCGTAATTTGAAAATAGTATTTCCCCAAACTTGTCCTCTTCTATCATTGATGCATTTGTCATGTAATCTGGGCAAATAAGGGTTTTTTACTATAGGATTATGTTTAAGGGAGGATCTAGGCTTTTCATTTGCTGGTTGATGATGAAATTGGCTATTGGTTCAAATAAGGAACTAATGTGTATGCTTATGCATATTATAAAGGTAAGCTTTGAAATGCTCAATCTTCCAAGAATGGCCTATATCATTTCCTGTTAGTCGTACTGCTAAGGATTTCGCCTTGACTAGTAATCTAACAAGTTCTAAGACATTTGAAGATTTAACTGTGATAGATCGGAAAATGACCCTAATCTTAACCGCAATTTGTTTCAGAATACTTTTGACATGTGCAGTGTTTATCGAATTCATAATAACTAAATTGTTTTAAAAGCGAACCATGAGTCATATTTGTTTATGAATTTATGATCTCCTTATTCTTGAAGTTCAACACATTCATTAATATTCTTACAACTTTCCTCATTCAGTTCATCTTATCCTACCCCAATTCATCTATCAAGTTCTTGTTTGGTTCTTAGATATGTTGCTATGCTATTTTACAAGTTAAAAGCTTATTTAAATCAAACTTTCAATTAAGAGAAATTTAACACAACAACAATTCAATTCCATCATCATTCCTATTCTACCAAACAATTCACAGCTATTCAACAATTCAAACCAAGAAAACAGGTATCTCCATTATTTAGCAAAGCTAAACATTAAAAGTCATCAATTTCTAATTATTTAAAATCAAGGAAAGAAAAATAAAACGCCACAAAAGAAGTGCAAAATGAGAATGGACACCAAGTTTTGCAAAGAATTTTTTATTTAAGATTTCAAGTATAAGAGATTTGGTTACAAGAGGAAAGGGAAGGAACGGAGTAGAATGAGATTATTTCCTTCTTCTATCATGCCTATGGGGATGCTTTAGATTCATTGATTCAAATTTGTAACTAGCTGCAGAAGGGGAGAATTAAGGGATTTGAACTTGTGGCTGCTTGGACTTGCTACCTTCCTCAGCTCTGTTTAATGCAGACCATTCCATTGAAAGTTCCATTTGTTTAATTAGATTATTTTGTCTATGATAGAGTTTAGGGGAGTTCCCGTCGCAAACTCTTACTAGGCAAAAATTACATTTTGATCAAATTATTGTTGATCATATCCAAACTTTCAGTCCACAATTTCCCCCTATAGTTTAGGGTTTCTTCCATTTCTTTGTCCATTTTTTCTATGAGGAGCCTTATTTCTTTATGATGTTCTTTATACAGTGCTTAGAAGGTAGATGCCTTTGCGGCGTAATTGCGCTCCCATAGCATCCTCTATCTCCTTCATGATCTTTAGCAGCTCACTGTCCTTCCTTAATTGATCTGAAAGGAAAGCATCTTCCCTTGCCCTGAGTTCTTCATTGAGTTCTTTTTCTCTGGTTTCCCATGTGCTCTTCCACTCTTCATCCCTGCGATAGAGCTTCCTACGGGTCACGATATCTTCTTTTTAGCTCAGCATCCATGTATTCATCTCGTAGTTGGAGTTGGATTTTCAACTGTTTGTCCCTTTCTTGTATCTTCTGTCTCATAGCTTTCAACATCTCCATCAATTCTGTATTGTTACCATGATGCTCCGAGCTTTAGCTTGCTTCTGATGGATTTGTCTTGAATTTGGAGAGACTGTCAAAATGGGGCTCAAACCTTCTTGCCTCTATGGATGCTCTTGAGTTGCACTATCAAACTGTATTTGATTTATTTCCATGTTATCTCTTTCCTTTCTTTCAATTTATGCTTCTTTTTCCTTGCCTCTATTCTTAGGCCCCTTAATTATTCTTGTAAATGTCGAGGGTGAGGTCTGGGGCAATTATCTCTCTTATTCTTCCTAGTCTCCTTCTACACCCCCTAAAATGCATAGCCTGGTGATAAGTGCTGGATGAGGTACTAGTCCTCTGTAGCCTCCTCTATAATAGCTCAAAATTGAGTTCTCCATGATTTTTGCAACACTGAATTGTAACCGCCAAAATGGCAGCCTGTACACTCCGCTTCTCACTGGCGCACTTCGAATGCTTAGAGCGTCAAATGGTAGGAGTAAAGAAATAAAACTAGACCTTGACTTGTTCAGTCAACAATCCTCTTGCAATGGACTCATGTGGGTTCTTCCTGGTGGCATTCCATTCCCCTTTACCATCAGTTAGCAAATCAATAATTTTTTGGAAGTCTGGTTCTTTTACTAGTTTCTTGAACTTTGAACCATTCTTCATCTCTTTCAGATTGTAACTTTTGTCAATCTCATCCCTACTGAATGATATCCATTTATTTATGACATACACTGTCTTGTCCTTCATTCTTACTATGTTTGCGTAGAATTCTTTCACCACATCTACAAATCCAGGACCCTTGTGCTCATAGAAGAGATGCCATCCTCTCTTCTCAATAATTTCTTGGAATGGTGAGATCAGCTTGCTGAAGCCTCTTTTCGCGATGAAATCTTTGTCTTTGCTATTTGTCCCTCCAGGCGAAATAAGCACACTCTGAAACTAAATCGCTTTCTTTTTCCTCTCACGGCTCTGACTCAGCCCTCTGACTCCTCTTTTTCTCTTCGGTTTCTTCAAGCGGTTTGCTCGATCTACGCTCTTGCTTTGGCTCTTTCTTCTTCGGTCTATTCGACAAAGTTGGCAGACGACTTCTTCCTCGCCCTCTACGTACTCTTCTATCATTTCGTTCAGGTTAGGAACAAGGTGCAATGGCTCAGACATGGTCAGAAGAAGGTTTTGGGAATCTAGGGTTTTTGAAAGGAGAAGAAAGAGATTGGTGAAGAAAGATGAGTGGGTACATGGTTTATGAGGCAGGTGGCCTTTCAGGTTTAAAATTTTTTCTATTTATAAGCCAAATGTTTTATTGTGCCTTTATTAAATGTCGTGACAAAAACTAACCTAGGGTTTATTCCCTTTTTAATCTTATGTCGCGACATAGAGAAGTAATTTTGTGACATATTTTCTGCAATCCATTAAAAGCTAGGCCAGTCATTTTTGTTGCGACATAGCAAGAATGTCGTGACATAAAAATAAATTGCAACATAGTTTGTTCAATTCAAATTAAATGATGTCGCGATAAAGAAAAACATGGTCGCGACAAAGTTTGTGCATCTCAAGTTAAATGATGTTGCGACATAAAAGGTTATGTCGCAACATAATTTCCTGCGACTTCTAAAAGGCTAAACCAGTCTTTGTAGCGACAAAGAGAAACAATGTTGCAATAGAGTTTTGGTACTAATGTCGCGACATTGAAATTTTTTTCTCAGAATTAATTGCACAATTCACATTTTTCAATCAAGTATCATTCAAAGCAATGTGCATTCATTCATGCCAATCCGAACATACTTGTGAAAACACATCTAATCATCAGATAATCTCAATTCAAGAATATAAATCAACACATCTTATTTCTTCTTTTAATATTATAATTTAACGAGGATGATATTAGATTATTCAAATAATATAAGGAATAACAAAGCTACTATTCATTTTAACTCAATAAAATACATTTCCTAAACATCAACCATGCATTATCATTAAGAACAAGTTAGGAAGTAAATATCCTCATGGCATCACTTCTTGCATAATCAGTTTGAGAGAGTGCTTTCTAATAAAATCTATTTCTAATTCAACTTAATTGTCCTTGAAAAATCAGCAAACAACAAATAAAATTTCAAACAAAATTAAAACTAAACTTCAAACACACCAATTTTAACAAAATCAAGTTAACTATGAAAATTAAAAATTGCTTAGGAAGCTGCTCATGTTTAATGTCTTTAGCTAGACATTTGCTGCAAAATGTTTTCTTTTCAACAAGATTCCTCCATCTCTTTCAAATCTGGGCAATCTCCATTTATGTTTCCTCCATGGTAATGCTTCAATCTTTGACCATTCACTTTAAACTCACTAACCTTTTAATTCTCTGAATGGAGATGGGTCTTGATCTCTGGTGCCATAATAAGGGCGATTCTTCATTCATAACACTCCTTTTAATTTCGATATTTAAACTCAATGAGTTATAAGCATAAGTATCTTGCAAATGTACTGAATAGAGACCATCACACAAAACACCTTAGGATCAATGGCTTACGATTTTATTAAAAAAAATTAAAATTAGTATCTAAAAAGTTACAGGAGATTCCAAAAGGTATAAGAGTCGATACTAAAATTAAATTCCTAGAAAAACTAGGAACATAGAAGGTCTTCTCCAATTGAAAATAAAGGCCCCTTTCGATAACTCCTAAGTTTGTAAGTGCGTGGCTTTACATGTGAGCTTAGCATCTACTTACGAATGGATGTACCCTTACGACCCACTTTGGCTTTCTAATGTTTCACATGCAAGGTATTTGAAACATGGATTGATGAACTAGAGCCCGGTCGACTAAGTGTTATGATTAACATTTGTGAAATTTGATTCATAACATACGAAATAAAATGAAATACCTTTCTTTTCAAGCAAGACTTTGTGCTTCATGCAATCCTTCTTCATGTGTCCTTTCTTTTTACAGAAGAAACACGTGGATTCCTTCTTGATGTCTGCCGTGGGTTGGACCTTGCCATTTTCCTTGTCCTTAGGCTTATTCTTCCTTTGATTACCAGGAATAGTGGAAAGCACTTTCTCCCTTTGTTTCATGACTAGCTGCTCCTCCTCTTGTACACATGGTCAAGAGTTCATTAATTGACCATTTATCCTTGTGTGTGTTATATGAGATCTCGAATGGACTATATTGAGGGGGTAAGGTGTACAAGATATAGTGAACAAGGAATGACTCGGACATGGATACTTCCAAAGACTTCAATTGAGCTGAAATGTCCATCATGCACATGATATGATCACACACTCCTCTAATTCCAGTGAGCCTTGGAGACGAGAACTGAATTATCAAATTGCTAGCAAGGGATTTATCAAATTTAGCAAACTGTTAATCTATCGCCTTTAGTAGATCCCTGACTTTGACATGCTTCTCAATTGAGCCACGTATGCCAGCAGATATGTGTGTCTTATGAACATAATGGAGCGGTTGGACCTCTCCCACTATTCATAACGTCTCACGACATTTGGATTGTTGGTCGATTGTGATAGCAGGTGGCTCATCATTCCTTATAGCATAGTCAAAGTCCATACACCCTAAATGGAGTAAGACTTTCTTTCTCCAGATTTTGTGGTTATCTCCCTTCAGCTCGAGAATTTCCAACTTAATATCAAAGTAGTTTGTAGATTAGGTAACTACAAAGTAAGAAAATATTATCATTAATGTTTTGAGGCTATAAACTTAATGTATGTGTTAACTAATACTTAACACATGAATATTAATTTATAGACATAGGACTTGCATGTGGGCTAAAGTCCTATTTAAATAAATGTATCTATTAAAAATTTTAGGGAAGGACCTAGAGACATAAGACTTGCCTGTGGGCTAAAGTCCTACTTAAATAAGTGTATCTATTCAAAAATTTAGGGAAGGACTTAGAGACATAACACTTGCATGTGGGCTGAAAGTCCCATGCAGATAGGTTTAAGTCGATTATTCCTTATGATAAAACTATTGGACTATGTTCCTATTCTTAAGATTGAGAATTATAATCCAATATTTTATCCTAATTAATCAGAAAATATTAACTAAATACTTTCCCAATTATGTTATAAAGTGATCATCTTCAATATAAAATTTTATTGGTCAAAATGTTATGGCTACTACTACTATTAATCAATAAAATTTATTGATCAAGTAACATATAGCAACTTGAAGAATAAGAAAATTATTCACATAATGTTGCATGCACAATAAATAAATAAAGATTATACAAACAAATAATTGATAATTAATTATTTGGACACATGTAATCTTATAGGCAAAATAAGACATTTTAACCCTGGTACATGCAGTAAAAAGAACCAGTGTTGATAAAAGAACAACTGGGCTTGTAGCCTACTGGTAGAGAGTAAACAAATCCAGTGGAAGGTCTAGGACTCAAATCACCTATATGTTTATTCCTAACCGTTTTTCTAGTTCCAAAACGGTCTTAGGGCCAAACAGGACACAAAAGTCCACATAGCCAAACAAAGGCACAAAAGGCCACAAAGCCATACAACAAGCAGCCGTCGACAGGAGGTCACACCTGCCACCGCCCAGAACAACAGGCAGCCGAACCATAGTCGGTTAGAATTTTTTTTTTCTTAAAACGAAAAAGGCAAAACCTCCATAGGAAGAAAAAAACCAGATTCGATGCACCCAATGTGCACAATATAAAAAAAAAAAGATATTTTATGCATAATCTCCATATACAGAACATGAAAATATGGAAAAAAGAAATTGGAAAATAGATTTTCCAATGAATTCCCCCATGAGCACAAGTCGTATGTGGCTCTATACCAAATGTTAGTCTTGTACGCTTGTAAATTTAAACCTAAGGCAGAAATGATATACTTACCTCCAGCCATTGCAAAACAAAGTCTAAAAGCTGGTGGACTTTGCTTCCTTCAAACCACGATGGTGCATGTGTTGCTTGAGAGATGAGTGAATAGGGTAATCAAAAATTTAAAAAAAAAAAAAAAATATCTAACACATAAAAATTTCCATCTTAATTCCTTTTAATGGCTGAAGTCCGTTATGGACTAACGTCAAACCTGAACGATAAACAAACTTAATGTGGACCATTTAAATTCTCTCTTAATGTTTTCTAACTAGAAAATGGGTTCCAAAGCGGAAAGAATTAACATGAGGATGACGACCTATAATTGTCTAGTTATTGGCACCAATTGGACAAGTAGATTGCAGGTATATTCTTCACCTACTTTTGAATATACGACGAGGACCATAATAATAATAGTAATTGGACATTTTTCTAACAAAATCCATTGAAAGAATTAAGACTCATCTTTAATTTTTGTTTTCTCTATTGAAAAAAGCCCTAAGTGAACTAATTAGTAAAAAAGTATGGGCAAAGTCATTGAAATCCCAAGTCTTTATAAAAGGCATCGTAAAGAAACAAGAGCCAACACATGATAAATTTCCAACTTGTATCTCACCCAACTAAAAAAGATTGCAAAACTTTCAAGTGTTATAGCACTAGTACAACTAAAGAGCCAATTCTATAATCTGCCAACAACAAATCTTTTTCTTATTACCGAACAGGGGCTTTTATACACTCCCTGAATTGGTATTTAAATTCAAACTTTATGTGGCTGTGCAACCACCAAACGCTCAAATTGACTAGCTGCGCGCTACCCTTCCTAACGAAGACTAGCCCATTAATCTGTGTTCTCACTTGGCTGTGGAGCAGTGTGCTGGTTCATGAGCCGGTGTCTCAACTGCTACCCTTGGCAACAGATGAAAAACCAGCTACCATTAGTATAAAAAGACTTCCTCGCATCATTTTGTGATGTATTGGTTTATTTTGTATTAGTTAGCCACAGAATCTCTGCATCGTGTTCATAGTGCAAGTCAGGCTTTTCATCGAGCATTTAGTGTCTTTTTCCTATCTTCGTCAAGGCTAGTTATCTATCAACATGTAATCTACTTCATATTTGATGCCAAAGCCCCAAGCCATGTCAAGGTGCCTATGGTGGGTTATTGTTTCCCATTGTCGCAGGTTTTCACCCAAAATGAAAACAAAAAGACCGATGATGCCCAAAAAGAAAGAAAAAAATGATGATGTTGAATAAAAAGGTTAGTTTTTGTTTGCCTTGAAACCCGAACTAGGTTATGGGCCAATCATGTTTAAAGCTTGATGCCCTAAGTTTTAAGTTGTTATGAGTCATGATTAGAGTATATTTAGGATTCCTTTTATTGTCTATGTCTTAATGCTTTTACCTTTTTTCCCTTGTATTGGTATATTTATATACCTCAACTCTCTCAATAATAATTAAGTCTCTTTCATAAATTGGTATCAGAGAAATAAGTTTAACAACAAACCCTAGCCACCATTGCCGCTGCTCATGATCCACCTCTTTCGTTAGCCCTTATTCTCCCCAATGTCGACACCTCTTCTTCCATCACTGCCGTCGTGCCCTCTCGCATCCCCACGCCTCTCGACCGGAATCGACCACCTTAATACTTACTGCTCAACAATGCATGTCAGCACCACGCAAACCATGCCATTAACCCACAATTACTTTACGGCGCTACAATTCACATCTCTTATATGGGTACTGTACTTACTGGTCTCATCTGATATTCAAAGTCTTGTCCTCCTGGTGATGATAACTCTACCCGATGCTGCTTCTCTCTCCCCAAATCCGAATTATACTTTCTGGTTTCGACAAGATCAATTGCTTCTTAATGCAATTATCAAATCCTCTCCCATGTCATGCTATTTCTTCCCTCCACCACATCCCAAAGCCACGTGGACCACCCCTCAGATGACATATGCCTCTCCTCCGCCGGACGAAATTCATGTTCCATCACCATCTTCTCGGTAGTCCCCGCCAGCGGCACCTGGACTGTCAAAAAAAAATATATGCAAGATGTCAAACGTGGTACTGACTCTTTAATTCCTCGCGTGAAATGTCCTCGTCGACTTTGATGAGCTCTCATCCGTGCCCTCAATGCACTCCCACCCCAACAACATACTGAACTCTATCTCATGCCTCCAAGTTCGTGAGACTCTTAGTCACGTTCTTCGGTGAACTGCTCTGAAAGCACCTCCTAGACAAGTGCCCAACTCCGACATTCGGCAGCCTGGGTCTCGGCCACCTCCACAGTGAGCACGTCGTGCTACGGTTCGGTTCCTCGTCCCATCATTAGTAGAACAACCGTGGTGGTCGTGAACCACACCTGGCCCCATACCCCGATACACCAATTCGATACCCCCAAGAATTCACACGATCTTTTCTTACCAACCCATCAAATATTAGTATCCTCATGCATGCCTCCTCCCAGTGAAACTCTGTCACACCCTTGTCACTCATCACGGGCCAAAGCATAATCACACCTCGGTGTCGTTAGCTTTACGGTATAACCGTGCACTCGGGCTGGCAATGCAATCCTCACCCACCTTGGTACTGGCCTTCTTTCCCCACCCCCGTCCATGCCTTTTTTTTTTTTTTTTTTTTGCGCCCAACCCACGGCACCTGTGCCTCACACTACACCATCTATCCACTCATGGTACCTTTATGATTAAGGGTGCTGATTAGGGTGCCTCATCATGACCACGCCTGATCTTGTCGCTTCCTCGGTCCATGCGCCGTATACCGCCTCTGACATTGTGATTATTGATGATGGCTTAGGTTTATCGATTGCCAATATTGGCTCCTTCTCCCTTACCTCTCTCCCTACACCTTTATTTTTTTTTCTAATGTCCTACATGTGCCTACCATGTCTAAGAATCTTATTTCAGTCTCAACTCTTTGTGCTGATAACCCTATTAATATCCTATTATTTGACTCTTTATTTTAAAAGGGATCATCAAAATTCCGGTCACCCTCGGCCCGCAAACCTTTTAGAGATCTTAGTTTACCACGCCAAGCTCCCTCCCTAATCCTCTTAGTCTTCAGCCTTAGCTCTATCATCCTCAAATTTCTAGCCTCCCTTGCCACTATCTCTACTGGGCACAATCAAGCCAATTTTCGAAAAATTTTGTAGTGTTTTAAGTATTTCTTTCCCAAAGAACATTTATGTTCCTTCAGAACTCCCGCAATATTAATAAAGCCACAAGCTATCTTTGCTAAATCAAGCATCACTTCTTCTCCCTTCCACTGATTACTTTTTCTGATGTGGACCTCACACGCCTCCCCGGTTGATGGTTTCATTAATATGCTACTTTATTAATATTTCACAAAGTATATATATTTTATCCATTACATCGTGAATCGATGTTCAACCTCGTCAGCTTTTACAACTTGTTGAATGAGCCACCACCACCATTGTCTACCTTACACCGATAATGGGGGGGTGAATTCCTAGCTCTTTAGTCCTTCCTTGCGACCCATAGTATAACCCATCTCACTACAGGTCCCCACACTCTTGAATATAATGGGTATTATGAAAACTGACATTGACATATTATCTAAACTGTCTTACTCCCAAGGCATCAGCCCTTTCCTTTAACCTTTCCTGGTCGTATGCTTGGCTACTTGTTTATTTAATTAATCTAATGCCCAAAGCCGGTCCTTCTGGTTCCTCTCATTTTGGAAGTTATTCCAAAAAGTTCCTAACCCATCAAAACTTTGCCTTCTGTTGTTTATGTTTCCTGGTCATGTCCTTACTCTTTCTCCCACAAACTCGACCCCAAATCTAGTAATACGTGTGTCTTTCTACTCCCTTTATCTAAAGTGTCTTCTCCTCTGTTTCGAATTCCACTTTTAAAATAATCTGTCCCACATGTCAAGCTTGTGGAGATCGTTTCTTTATGTTCTCTCCCCTCCCACTCGCATCCCCAGAGGCAGACAATTTAATTTTTGCCACCTCACTTTGTGTCATTCACCTAGACGACCTTCCAGATCCGCCGCAGCCTCACTGTGACCTCCCGAGTACTTCCCCATCACCTAGCCCGACCTCCCGCCGACTAGCATCTCCCCAACCTGTACCGTCGAGCTCAACAAACCTCTCGAGTAACTCCTCATCACCCCAGCCGACCTCCCGCCAACGTGCATGTCCGGCTCCTTGCCCAGCACCCTTCCCATCAACAAAGCCTCCCTCATAGCTTCTCGCTGGGTCCAAGACCCTCCCCTCCTCACTTAGCCATACTCACTTTGCCTCATCCTCATCCCCATTCAACCATCATCCCATGCAAACCCAATCTAAAAGTGCCATCATCAAACCCAACCCGAGATATGGCCTCACCACCGTCTTTCCACCTATCTCTAAACCCTGTATTGTCGCCCGAGCTCTCCAAGATCCAAAGTGGGTTCAGCCAATGGTACGAGTATGATGCTCATCCAAATGACACTTGGTTTGTCGCTCCGCAAGCTCGGGATGCAACATACCGTGAAACAAATGTGTTTTTCTCATAAAAATCACTTAATTCTTATCGTCGATATAAAACTCGGGCTTGTCGCTAAAGGTTTCTTCACCAAATAACTGTATTCGATTTTCATGAGACTCTTCGGGCCTCGTGATCAATCCCATCATCGCCCATATTGTACTCTCGCGATTACACCCATCGTCAAATCTTCGCCAACTTTGATGTTAATAACGCCAATGTGCATCTCACTGAGGAGGCCTATATGGCGTAGTCGCAGGGTATGCGCAACGCTGAGTATCCACCTCATGTCTAATAATACTACACAAGGCTTATAGTTCAAACATGCTCCTCCCCGAGCTTTGGCACTACCAGAGCGGTCAATTTCTACTCGAATGTTAGCATCTCGCAAAACTGTTCTCTTTTTGTTTATCACAGATCGCATTCTATCTACTTCACCCAGAAGATGATATGATTGGTCATGTGTAGTGACCTCCTCACTCTGTTGACACTATTATTCGTAATTTGACTCTAAATTGTCCACCAAGGGTCTCATTTAGACTACATCTTACTTTAGAGCGAGGTTCTGCCACCCTGCCTCTCATGGTTCCTGTAGCAAAAGTATGTCACTTGATCTTCAACAACACATGAAGCAAGCTGCTCCAAACCTGCCTCCAACTCCGCTTGCCATGGGCAATTTCTTTGATCACTAATGATGGCACTAGCTTCGCCAATGCCACCATGAGTCCCTTCTACCCTCACATCCTTCTCTTTAGCAGTATCCTTTCCAAGGCCATCCTCTACCACCATCTCCATCCCCACCTCCTTCATCACCGGGGCCATCTAAACCGCAAAGACTAGTTTATTATGTACACCCTCTTGCAACTGTACCTTTTGGTCAGAGGCAATCCCAGGAGGATAGACTTCAGCCTGCAAGGTCGGGAAGGCAATGTGAGTGGTAAACACCATGCGATGAGCATCTTGGAATTACTCTATTTTTGTCCCCATGTTTTGCTTAGTTTTGTAGTTTTATGATATAAAGATATATATATAAGTATATATATATATATATATATATATATATATATATATATATATATATATATATATAAGTTCTATAATGTTCTAAATGTTCATCTTTATGATTAGGTTAAACCATTAGTGGAGTGGAGTAAAAGAATAAAAGTCCAAAATTCCAAAGAGTCTACATTTAGCAAATAGCCATCGATTCAATCTTTTCAGTAGTAGAATGACCTCCCACGGCTCCAACCTTTGTATGTATGGATATTAGACTTCTCAAGCTTTCCTCAAATGCCTTATTCACTTAATTTGGACTTCAAGTGACTGCTATGGCTTTAACTTGAAGGAAGAAGAGTAAGAGATGACCCATTGGTACACCGGGGTTTGTCTATTTCAGGTGTTGAAAAACTTATTCCCAACGTATAAACTGATGCAGTCAAGAATTATAATACTGGGCTGGAGTCCATAGGTCATTTCACAGAGTGGTTTCCCTAGAAGATCCTTAGGGGATTGTTGTCTAATGAATGTGCAATAAAGTAAAACTGGGGTTTTGCTGATTGATTTGTTAACCGATTGACTTAAACTATTCAAACGAGGAAAAGCAATTGATAGGATCCTAAAGTTTCCACTCTCCTCCAATTGTAAAACACTCCACCTCTCACTTACATCTCCTCATCTAGGAGCCATTGATGAAATTGTCTTGATGGGGGAGGTAATCCAACCTTTAAAATCTCAAAGACAAAGAATAGATGAAAGATATCAAACGCTTGCTCGTACGATTCATCAGACTCTTAATGTGATTAGATCAAGCACAACGCGGTACTGCTGAATCCTTCATTCACACGTTGTCAAGAAGATGCCAAACTAAGGTTTTATAAGAGTTTTAGCAAATGTATAATATCATACAAATCCCATTGAAGCATTAGAGAGGGACCCTATCATGGAGGTTTAGAACTCCATTAAAACTGAGAATTGCTTCATAAATGCTGGAACAATAATATTAAATGTGAATTGAGAAATATCACTGCAATTGCAAAGTTGAATATAAAAACGCAGAAGTTCTCAACGAGTACCAAGTTATAAACTCAATTAAAGATTACAAAATGTTCTAAAACTAGGAATGAGAAGAAACTAGTCACATACTCAGAAAAACCCTAGAGAAAATATGAGAAAACTCGTTAAAAGTGAGAGCCAAACCCTAGAACTCTCCCCTACTCTGCCTAAAGTGGGCTTAAATACAATCCCTAGTAGTGATCTCGAAGTGGGAACCAAAAGACGAGCATTCCCTTGCACCAAGATCGAAATTACTGTCCAATCTTGGCAGATCAGATATCGTACTTCCGCACGCTTAGGCGTGGTACCGCACTTAACCTCACTGTACTCCATCAAACACTCGTACCTACATTCACTCTAATTTGGTACCGGTACCAAGACTCCACTGCATATTAACTGCATGTGGGTACCGGTACCACTTGATTTGGTTCCGGTACCAATGTGTCCACAATTGCCCAACTTCACTTCATAACCCGCCTGTGGCCTCGATACTTTAACGACGACTCCATGATCCGTGCTTCCCAGAAACCAATCGGCTACGAAATGTGCATGGAACACCAAACACCCTAATAAGATAAAATGCAGATAAAGGCGTCAAAAAACACCTATTCTACACAAAATGAAAATAAAACATGAGCTGAGGGGCTTAAAAACCTATATAAATGTCGCACTTTTATTAATCCAACACACCCCCCAACCTACATCTTGCTAGTCCCTAGCAAGATTTGAACTAGAAACGCCTATCGACTATGAGGCTCAACAAAGTGCACTAAGGAGCGGTCAAGCATTGCAAGATTCCCAAAAAGGTCAAACATGAACATAGTACTATAACTTAACAGAGTATGCAATCATCTGAACTTAAATGAGCACCAACAGTCCCAAGTGTAGTGGAAAAAATAACAAACTTTTACAAAACAAAGATTCTCATATAAGGGATCACGGATACTGAAATCGAAATGCCATGAAATCACCAAACTGGGAAGAACCTCATTAAAACTATAAACATTTCACCACAACCAAGCAATCTAACATGCATAGAATTCAATGAGGAACACCCTACATAACTAAAATCAAAAGGTCTTAAGTTTGTAAATAATCAACAGTTACACAAAAACAGTGCTTTAAAAAGGTAACAAATGGGAAAAACAGCAATGAGTTAATGTCATATCTTACCCACAGTTTCACCAACAACACCTATCAACTTTATAACAATACTTCTTCCATCTCCTCCATCTCAGAAAACACGCAATTTTCATCCAAGCCATAATCATCTAGCCGTCGAATCCCCCTTTCCAAGTCAGACAGGTCATTCACAACAACGGGGCCTTGTAGAATGTGACTCAAGCGCTTGGAGAGCCCGTGGTCCAACTCGCTTGCTTCCCGGTAGATACTTAAAACCATCCTTTATTCTATGCTCCATCTTCTCAAAGGAGATGTACCATCTAATTACGATCAAGATGATGATGGGCCAAGTAGCCTCGAGGAGGATGTGTTGCCCTCGAGGCCTTATGGACGTGCCCTGAACTTGCTTCAGGATGCTTCGTGATGGGCCTCTGCCTCAGAAGAACTCTTTTTTCTCTACTAAAACCCCTTATCCCAGCAGCTTCCACCAAGTTTGTAACTAAGGTCGAGTAGGATGCCTGCCTTGGCCAGAGACTTCAAAATCCCTTCATTACATACCATATCACCAAACATAATCACAACCTTCCCATTCATTACCTCATAGAACCTAATTCTCTCCCGCCAGAAGCCCTTTCCTCGCCTAACGTTACGTAATGAATCTATTCACTAATATTATTCAGGCTTTAACTTCCCAGTAAAACCCTTTGCGCATAAAACTCCCTTACAGTCGGGCTGGTGCACATGGTGTTCATGAAACAAATCCCATCAAACTTAAAATAAATGGAGCAGGCATCCCTGGTCATGTATGCCAGGGCAAGCATAATGCAACGATCTAGCGATCAAATCAGGGTTGACTAGTAGTTGCTTCCCCGAGACCGTAGTCTCCAAAGATCATCTACATTCCAAATCCTCCCTCGTTGGAGTAAAATCCCCGACAATGGACTCGTAGATAGACGCATTTCCTCACCAATAAACTCCGCAAATTTCGATCATGAATAACTCCATCAATGGAAATAGGATGTGTAAAAAGAAATGTTTCAATTTTCACTCCCGCTCACGCTGGAAACCTCGCTTCAACCGATCGACCTAATTTTTCGCCGATTTGATCTGCAAATATAGCCTTAATCTTCATCTTCATTACTTACTTCCTCTTTCTCATGAATGGCCTTAGCTTTCCCTTTTTACTCCTTTTCATGCCATGCACATATCGGCCTTTCTTTTTAAATGTACTCGCCCATGTAAGAGCTGGCCTTTTCTTGTTTCTTTGTTCTCGCCATAGTTATGGCCAAGATAGAGAATATTGCAAGCATGACCCACACACACATAAAAATCTCCCACAAACCCATCTCCAGCATTATTGGACTCACCCTTTCCAAGTCATTCAAAACTTTCCTCCTCATACCGTTCATAGCAGACGCCCTAACCAACCAATAACATAAAGCCATAACCCAAAGCCAACCAAAACAAACCATACCAAGCACAAGCAAAAACAATAAGTCAAAGTTGTTCAGTGCTTGAGGACGAGAATCACTTTACCCACACCTGCCTCCACACTTTCATGCTCCGTGAAGAACTATTGATGCCTCGGTCAAATTGATGGTGAAGCTTCGAGAAACCGTTGAATTAGGTTTGATTTGGGTGAGAAAAGAGGTTATGGTTAATAGGTGTTTTTATATAGGATTTGGAAGGGGGGAGATGAGGGTTCAAAAAAGGGAAGAGGATTTTCAATGGCCCATTACGCACTCGCCGTATTTGCACTTGTTAGTGTGGTACCAAAGACTGACAGTGTGGCACCAGACTTCGATTAGCGTGGCAACGTACCAATATGGTAATCGCCTTTATCATTACGGGCACTCTACACTAATTAGTGTGGTATCGCACCAATTAGTGCGGCACCTGCATCTAACATGGTACGCATCAATTTCCAAACCTAAGTACCAGATTAATTAGAGTGGCAACTTGTGACTAATTTTGCAAAAAATTCCGTAATTCACTACTTTTAGATTTCAATGTACACTCACTGTGACTACTTCAAATCCTCTCAAACCGACTTCCAGGTTACTAATTGTATACTAAACTCCCTTAGCACCTTCACACTTACTTTGGAACCATCCTTACACAAAGTGGTCAAGAATCCTAAGGTTTGAACAAAAATGGCAACTCAAGGCTTAACAAGGGTTCAAATGACGACTCAAAGATGATCAGAAGTTTAAAGAGAAAATATACCTAAAATCATCTTTCAACTAATACGAGTGGATGTTCCATAAGGAATAAGACACGCATTTGACATGGGAATGCTAAATGCACAAATCAAGCAATAATCGTAAAAGGAGCTTGGGAGAGAAATCACATGACTCATAAGTTATGAACGAATGATAAAAGTCAAGATCGAATTCTAGAGAATAGAAAGAATCAGTGAATATGGTCCCCAAATATGAAAGAAAGTTTTGTGCATGCTTGTTATTGCATATGTGCAAAGGGGAAACCATAGAGTTCATACATATAAATCATGTGCGGCCGCAGACACTCAAAGGTCATAAATACGCCAAGAAAGCCTAAAAATAAAAAAAATATATGCACTCAACCCCTAAGAACACCGAATTAAACCCACAAAGATGTAATCGAAATGGCTCTAAACACTAGCGTACCCACCCCCATCACAGAATAAGCATTACCCTCATCATCAAGGATACACACTACGATTATAAGAACGGGCAACATCAAGGCTATCGAGAAAAGAGAACACTACATAGGTCGACTCCCTCCTTATGAAAAAAACAAAAAAATAGAAACTAAATGATAAAGGCAAAGAAATGCATGAAAATAAAAGAAAAGCCATACAATCTGCAAGACAAAGATTATGCCGATAGACATCCTTGTGACCTGATCTACCAGCTTCTCACTACTCTCCCGGGTGGCCGAATTTCTCCGTAGTCACTTTGCCGCTACTGGACCACCGACTTTAAAGAGCTCTATTTTCCAATTCTCAATTCCACTACACCATATGGGTGAACGATCTCGACGATGATATCACCACGAATGGAGTTTACCTCGAAAGATGTGCGTAATCGAGTCAGACAAGAGTAATTTTCTGGGTGAGGTTCAAAGATCTTCCCCATGTTCTTTGCCATGCAAAGAAGCCGACCTTCTTGTAAATTTCAACTTCATACGATTCATGCCCTCACCATCGAGCCTGCTCATCCACAGCAGATTCACTATTTACCCGTCTGAAGCCAAATCAAAATTCAAGAGTTTGAATACCATTGCTCACCCCATGTCCATTTAATCAGAGGTGACATGCCTCACATAAACTAACCTATGTGGAGACATACCAAGAATAGTTTGCAAGCTGCACGGTGAGGCCTTCCAAAGAGCATTCCGCTAGGGCCGAAGAGACCAATCCGTGATTGTGGTTAACCGCCTTACCAAAAATGTGTCTGATCTCCCTATCAAGGTTCGCTTGACAATTGGTCTGTGCGGTAAGCCATAGAAACTTTGTGTGACTCCATACTTTTTAAATAGATTTTCAAAATAAATGACATAAAAATGGAGTTTCCACCATCACTAATGATCGTGACGCAGGCATTCTAGCGAGAAAATATGTTCTTTCAAAATTTTAAAACAACTCAGGGTCGTTAGTTCTCATACTGAATGGCCTCTCCACCCCACTCTTAGAAACATAATCAAATGCCAATAAAATGCAAAGGTACTCCATACGAGGGTGAAAAGGCCTCGTGGAAGTCTAGTTCCCAAGAATCTAAAATCAATAATTAAAATAGGGTAAGAGGCATCGTGTTCCTTTTATGGATCCTTCCTAATTATTGCATCAGTATTGCAGTTTGCAAAGGTCAAAGCAATCTTTAAAAAGAGTAAATAAAACTAGCTTCAGAGGATTTTTATCAACCTGCTTTCTTCTTACGAAGAAATGCCTCACAAGCTTCTCGTAGCTGACAAAAGGTGAGTAACTTACCTGGTCGCCATCGATACACATCTTCTCATCAATCGATCAAGACAAGATTTAAACAAGTATGGGTCATCAAAATAGTATTTGTTTTATGCGTCCACCAAAATCTCCTTTGTCGAGAAGTCCATCAAGAGAATGAATCATCCCATCACTTTACAGTTTACTATGTCTCGTATACCATGGGCAAAAGGACAAGAGCAAAGGGAAAGCTTCACTTATGGCACTCTCCGGTTATCTTCCGAATCCAAACGAAAGGTCAGCTACCACATTCTCAACTCCTTCTTGTCCTTAATACCGATTAATTTCGACAGCAAAATCCACCTAGTCGACGAGGCTAAAAGATCCGCAGAAAGCAAGTACTAAAGGCCGCATGATCAAAGTGAAAATGGTTACGGGAGACCATAGAATATAAGACCTGAACTTTTCTAGGGCAAAGACTACAGCCAAGAACTCTTTTTCCGTAGTTGTATAATTGGACTGAGCGGAGTCTAGAGTCTTATGTACAATAGATCACAAAGCTTTTTATCTTTCCCTTTGGCGGCATACAATCACTGGGCCACACATGATCTCAGCGGGTGGTCCTAATTAGATCGATGATAGAGGTGACACCAACATAGTTTCTCAAATTTTCTTTATCAAAGGTTGGTTCACATGCCCGTGACCATTAAAAGGATGATTCCGGGTGCTGCTGGCACAGCGTGGGACGCAAGCATGGCACTAAAAATCCTTGCGAACCTCTTATAAAAATACCGCATTTACCCAGAAATGAATTTTATATCCTCACTTAGGAGTGGGTAAGTTGGAGATCAACTCAACTTTCGATTTATCTACCTCTATTCCTTCTCTCGACACTATGTGTCATAGGACAATCCCTTGTGTCATCATGAAGTGACACTTCTCCCAGTTCAGCACTAAATTCTTCTCCTTACATCTCTCCAGTACTCTCCTTAAATTTTCCAGACATCCCTCATATGAATCTCCAAAAACAAAGAAATTATCCATGAAAATCTCTAAGATATGTTCTATCATATCACTAAAAATCCCCATCATGCACCATTGGAAGGTCCTTGGTGCATACAATGAACCCGGCTGCTACTTTCCTAAAGGCAAATGCACTAAAAGGGCAAGTGAACGGTTTTCTCGCATCTTCAAGTAGTATTATCTCAATTTGATTATACCTATACCCATCTAGAAAAACAATAGAATTCATATGCCTCCAACTCTCTCCAACATCGGTCCACAAAAGGTAGAGGGAATGATCTTCCCTGCTAACATTAAAGTTTCCTACGGTCTATGTACACCCTCCAACTCGTAAGTAATTCGAGCGGGAATGAGCCTACTGTGTTCATTCGCTACCACAAAGTGACCCTAGATTTCTATGAACTACTTGGGTTGATCCACCCACTTACTATCTCAAAAGTAATAGGGCAAATAACACCTACATCCAAAGAGTTTTAAGACCCTTTCTTGACAACTTCTTTCACGATCGGGTTCAAAAATATTGTGGTTGTTGTCTAGAAGTGTTTGACATAACAGGCTTCTTTCCAAGTGAATCTTGTGTGTGCAAATCAAGGGGCTAATTCTCTTAATATCTACAATGGTCCATCCTATGATAACTTAGGTCTAATACCTTAAGTTTATTCTCTTGATCCGCTCTAAGGAGGAGGATATGATTACCGGAAAGCATCTTCTAATTCCTAAGAATGGCCACTCGAGATGCAAATGCAAGGGCTCTAATTCAAGCTTAGGTGGCTTCTTCCGAAGGTACACTCGTCTTCAATTACAGTCAATTTTTCAAACTGGTGTCACTCCATTTGGTTTCCACACTCACTATGCTCTGGCTTATGGAGTGCAAAATTCCAATTTGACAAAGGTTACCTCCTTAACACAACTGGGCCTACTAGACAAGACTCAGAGGTCATCACATGAGCACACAGATCTACATAGTTCGCATAACAATTCTATCATATTTAAGACATCCATTATCCACTATTTTTGATAACATTGAAGATGTTTATATTGAGCCAAACACAGCCAAAGATAACGCTATTAATCCTCCCTCACAAAGGTATAATGGCATTGGCAATGGACAAGAAGGGCCAACCAAGAATCACTGGAAACTGAGTCCCTTGATTCACCTCACGATTGAGGTCAAGAAATAAAGAAATCCAATGTGAAAGTAGAACTTGTCTACTTACACCAATACATCTTCACTATACCTCTAGGAATTTTCACATAGATCAACAAATGAACAAGGCTGATATTACGCTTCAACTCTCCCAACTCCTAGCTCAACATATAAATGAGTAGTATAAACAAATTAACCCTTGCCTCAAGTCCACTAGAGCATGTCCCACTTCAGCTTTCCCAAATTACTCATGGAAACAGGGGCTTCTAGGGTCTTGTATTTCTGGGGCAAGCTGCTCTAATCAAAGAGGATTGTTGCTTCGTTAACTAGCTGATAATTTAACTTTCTTTTACAAAGACACAAGTCTTTTCAAGAACTTGGCATATGACTGAATTTGCTTTATGGCATCCAACAAGGAATGTTTACCTTGGACCTCGTTTGGAACAACCTTAGATTTCAAAGAATGATTGTTCAATTTAGAGGCTCTCAACTCTGAGGGTAATGGAGCAAGAGGGTATAGTAGCTCTTTCTTTCCGCCCAACATCAACAACATCCGTCCTAGAACACGAGCAGCTTGTCAGACATATCATCATCCTTAGTGGTTCATTTTGAACTTTGTTTCTTTGAAACCTCTTGGGTCGAATGGTCTTATCAATTTTTTTTTCCACTAAGAGCTGATAAATTTCACAGTAAATGCTGTTCAAAGTTACACTATCTAGACCAAGATTCCACACTATTTTGACTCAGGGTTTCTGGATGGTCTGAGAAAGGAGTTTCCTTTTTCTTGTTGAAAATTGTCCAGAAGAGGCCAACTTGAGTGATTCAGATCTCACATCATTTAATATCGTCAAATTATCAGTGGATTGTCGAAATGACAAACTGGTGGTCACAATGTCCTCCAAACTTCTCTTTGTGTGTGTCATGATTTTGATTCCTTTGAGTAGAGGGGTGATGACCTCTGGTTAGGATTCACAAGAAATCCTTGGCTAGACCTTGATTTTGGAATCGAGGGCTTTGACTTGAAAACATTAGTTTAAGTTCGCCTTGGTTATTTGGAATAGTTTCAGCCCCTCATTCTTCCAACTAAACTGTGCTTACCCTACCCCGACTATAAGTTTCCAAAGTATGGAGAATTGGTATTTCCTTGTAATTAAGAGCATTAGCTTGTTTATTTGATTGCTCCTTTTGACTGAGAAGGTTAGTAAGGCACGGTTGAATGGAGCGGGTCATCGAAATGATACATGACTCTCCACTCCAGATCCCATAGGCACCGAAGGCACCCTTGGTACAACAAATACCTCTATCTACTTTTTCAATTTGATGGCCTCTAACTTCCTAGTTAAATTAGCTATTTTTTGGCATGGTGTCATCATTCCCTTATGATGTATTCTTCCTCCCGTAGTGTACTATGCACTTTGTGCGTATCTAGAGTGTATTAGTCTCCCAAGTTCGAGCATTTTTTTCTATTGTATCAAAAAATTGCACAGCCTCCCTAGAGCTTTTATCATAGAACTCCCCCGCACACATTATTTGGATGTATTGTTTGTTATTTAGGGAAAGTCCTTGGTGAAAATATGCAACGATTTGTCCAACATCCAAACCATGATGAGGGAGAGCGTGGAGGAGGTCCTATATCTTTTCCCATACAAGAGCAAAGGTTCACCCGCTTTTCAAAAGTTTTGATTGTTTCCATGAGGCATTAGTGCATCCCGAAGGGAAGAATTTGTTCAAAAATTCATTTCGCATGTCTTCCCAAGTGAAAATTGAATTGGGAGCAAGAGAGTGAAACTATATTTTGGCCTTTTCCTTTAGAGAGAATGGGAATAAGACCATATAAATTATATGGAGGGGCAATCCCATAGAAAGGAAAGCACTGCAAACATCCTTAAAATCTCTCATGAACGAGTGTGGGTTCTGCACTGAATTATTGCCACGTGAGAAGATGAATCATCTCCGACTTCATATAGAATTGCAATTCTTTAGATGTGCGAATACATGAGTTTGTTGTGGTTCTTTGAGGCTGCGTAATCTCAAGGGTCATTTAGCATTAGGTAAAGGTGGGAGCCTGAGTATTTGATGAACACTGAAATTAATATTTCCCCTTCGCCCACCGGCTTCATTTAACGATGCAACACCATTTCCTTGTCGTGGGGGCCTATAGGGTTCCTTTGCGGTCACCAAGTAACCTCTTAATATTACTGGATTAAAATGAGTTTGTTGATTTCTAGATGTTCCATTTGAAGATCAGGTCTCTCTTGAAACAAACGCCTTACTGTGAATCTTCAAGATGATGTCCTTGAGGTATAACTTCTTATAAGCTCATTATTAAGAGCCTAAACTGACATGCACCAATATTACCCCAACTGGACAGGTATCCACTTATATTATCTACAAAAAGAATTAAAAGAAAAGTAGAGAACGTACTGGATTTACAATGCAATTGAAAATTACCACTAGCTCTATCTGGATCGACTAGAGTGCTCGCCACTCCCCAGTAACGACACAAAAAATGCTTCGTCATTTCAGATAACAAATTATTCCTAAGCCGAACTCGGTGTTGTTAGCATTATACTATGGGAGTCCAATGTGTCATTTCCATAGGTAGTGGTTTCCTAGATGATCCTTAGGGATCATTGGTCCAATGAATGTGCAACAAAGTAAAACATTAAAGGGTCGACAGATTTGTTAACCGATTGACTTAAACTATTTTAAAACGAGAAGGGCGAATGATAGGATCCTAAAGTTTCCACTTTCCTCCAACTAGGCAACACTCACCTCTCACTTACATTCTCATCTAGGAGCCATTGATGAATGGTCTTATATGGGATGTAATCCCTGCTTTGCAGTTAATAAAGAATAGATGAAAGATATCAAACGTCATTTCAGACGATTTATCAATTTCAGATTGCACAGATCAAGGCCAATGTGTACCAAGAATCTCTCGTGTACACATTGTCAAGAAGATGCCAAACTAAGATTTTATAAGAGTTTTAGCAAATGTTTAATACATACAAATCCTAGCCAGCTTACTTTCAGGAGAGGGACTCGAGGCCGTTAATTCCTGAAGGGGATGAGTTTCACCGTTAACCCCACATGGAGGCTGGTAACCCATTAAAACTAGAATTGCTTCATAAATGGCTGAACAATAATATTAAATGTGAATTGAGAAATATCACTTCACTGCAGTTGAAGAGTAAAACGCAGAAATTCCTCAACGAGTACCAAGTTATAAAACCAACCGAAAAAGATTACAAATGTTCAAAAACTAGAAATGAGAAGAAACTAGCCGATATACTCTTAGAAACCCTATGAGAAAATCCCCAAAAGTGAGAGCCCAAAACCCTAGAACTAACTCTCCTTAATTCTGCCTAGTCGGGCTTAAATACAATCCTCTATTAGTGATCTCGAAGGAACTAAAGACGAAAGGCAATTTCTTGCACCAAGATCGAAATTCCCGCCCAATCCCGCAAAGATCGTGATATCGATACTCTGTGACTTGGCATTCGCTAGTGTGGTACCAGCATCAACCTCACCGGTACTCCAACATCACTGGGTACCAGTACTACTGACACGGCATCAAGACTCCACCGCATCTTAATTGTACGGGCACGCAGACCGATTCGGTACCTAAAGACTCGATTCGCACCACCACGTCCACACCAGTCTAACTTCACTTCCATAACGCCTGGCCACTCGACAGCTTCCCGGAATTGACATGATAGGATCCTGTCCTCTCGGAAACCAAACCACTACGAAAATGTGCAATTTTAACACCGAACAACTCCACACAAGATAAAAATAGTAGAAAAGGTCAAAAGCACCTATTCTACACAAAATGAAAGAAAAACATGAGCTGAGGGGCTTAAAAACCTATATAAATGTCGCACTTTTATGTATCCAACATAAACTTTGTAGATTAAGTCTTTAATACATCTTAAAGTATTATTTTCGGGTCACGGCCACATCCATATTCTACACTCCCAAGCCTCCAACAAAGATCCGGCCTGGCAAAAGTTTGAGTCTGCATCGAAAAGCAGGCCTCTAGAAATGAAGATAATTATGAGCAACCTAAGTCAGATCTTGAGAAACCATATGTCAGGCCATGAGTTTTACATTGCGCCGCGATATGCTCAGCGTGACCAAGAAATTCTTGCTATTTTGCCACATCATGTTATCGCATTTACTCATGTCAGAGCGCCAGATGTTCAAATTTAAAGTCATTAAGCCCATTTTTACACCTCTTGTCATTTCTATAAAAGGGGCGAGATTATGGCTTTAGAGAGAGAAGTCCCTTGGGGTGGAAACACCCTAGGGCATGATATCGAGCCCAAAGTTGTTGAAGCCCATTTTCACGCCCTCTCTTTGCATGGCTTATAAAAGGGACGAGATTAGGGCTTTAGAGGGAGAAGTCCCTTGGGGTGGAAGCACCCTAGGGCAAAGCTCTTTTGGGGGGAAAACAAGATTTTTAGTTTATTATTCTCCTATTTTCTTACTTTTCCTTATCTCTATGGTTGTATTTCCTCTTCTTGAGATGTTTTAGTTTGCTTTCTTAGGGCTAAGATGTAACCAATGCCATGAATGTATGAATTCTACTAATTTCTATTGATTAATGCTTATTTCATCTATGCTGAGTATTTCATTTCAACTTAATGTCATGTGGGTGGATGCAGGCCAGTATTTACATGATTTGTGGCTTGATTTGAGACTGAGAAGCAATGATTAAGCTTGCACCATAGATGATCACCATCTAATTATCATGAGATAGAGATACAGAAATGAGACAGTAGAGATATTGGGATTTCTAGGTCCAATGCATCCTTAGTTATGATGGCTTGAGGCAAAATTCATAGTATAACCTTTTCTAATGAAGAAAAGCACGCTCAAGAGAGATTCAGATATACATTAGTGATATTGCCATCTTCTATGATGAAATTGATCATTGATTAATAATCGTCAGAGGTTCACATGATTGCTTTAGGTGAAATCTATGCCCCAAGAATCTTTAGTCTTTATCGAGTCATCAGAAAGCCAAGTCTTCAGATGCTTAGTTAGTGTAATTTGGAGCTTTTATAGATTTTCTCCATCATCCAAATAGAGCCTAGGCTAGACTAGAGCTGATAATTCACAACCCATTCGTGGACCCATGCTCTTACTTCATACTATATTACTTAAGGCAACACATGCACTTGCGCACATGGGGGTACTATTTTATATAACACGCTTGTGCCTATAACACCATGCTTAAATAGAGAGAGATGTGGAGTTTGAGCTCAACTAGATCTGAACAAACACCATGTTGAAACAAGGATGTATGTACATTCAAACAAGCTAAGAAACCTAGAATGTAACTTGTCTAGGCTTGTTTCCACTTGTAGCCACTTTAACTCTAGCTTCACGTAATCAGATGAGTTTGCAATTAATTGTAATCAATTTTCTTTATAAGCTCATTCCTATGTTTTGATGCAAGTGATTTCCATATTGAGTGATTGAATTGAAATGACAAGGTTATGAGCTAGAACTAGGGCTAGGCTCTATTTTTATAGTGCAATCAAAGCATCGAAAGATATATTTTCCTGCTTAAATTTTTGGTAATTTTTGAAAGAGAAAGGATATACCACATTATGATGATACTATGCAATTTTCTTTAGATTTTAATTGATCTTTACCATTTGCAATTTGATAGAATTGATAATTTATATTTGAATTGAAAGAGAAAAAACTGTTTGTTTTTACAGGTGTTCTACCAGTTGTTGCATCAAATGATGCAAGACTATCAAGAATGAGGTCTATCAAGATATATATCAATGATTAATCACAAAAATAAAACTACAAGAGATGTAAGAAAATAAATCATCACACATCCAAGGACATAAGAGATTGGTCATGCGATTCGGCCAAACCTATATCCATAGGGTTGGGCTCGGATACAATGGATGTTAAATTATTTGTAAAAACAAGAAAGATTTATTTGAGCCCAAAAAACAATCGACATCAATCAAAGACCCAACAACACATTACAAAATAATAACTTTAATGACAAAGAAGCATCAATTCGTATTATGCAGAAAGTGATACCTAGCATATGGATTCGTAATTGTCTGTCATTTATCTCCTAAATCTATAAAAAGATGAGATTAAAGAAAATAAGGTTGAAGATTTAATTTCTTTCCTTTCCCAAGAGTGTTCTACAAAAAACCCCATGAAAATCTCTGTGACTTCATTTACTTATATATATACAGCAAAGCACAAGGAATACTAGGCTTTTTGTACCAATGGGCTTACCAAAGCAAGAGAGAAGATAGAACCGTGGGCCCATAGCTAGTTAATATTAAACCATCCCATAAATGACCCATAATTAACATGCACAATTACATAATTAAATTGTAATATGATTATGCTTAGGATTAAATTGAAATAACTTTAAACTGAGGTTAGGGAATTACCTTCAAAGCAAACTCGTGTTGATAATGTGTTGTGAAAATATTAGAAAATGCAAACATTAAGTGAGAGAAATATATTTTCTCCTTTGTATATAGAAAGAGACAAGGGAAACTAGAGAATTGACAAAGGCAAAAGAGAGGCTATAGAGAGACAAAGAGAGAGAGAGAGAGAGAGAGAGAGAGAGAGAGAAAGAGAGAGAGAAGAGAGAGAGAGAGAGAGAGAGAGAGAGAGAGAGAGAGAGAGAGAGAGAGAGAGAGGGGGTAAGAGGAGACAAAGAGAGTTTTAGAGAATGAGGGAACTTCTTTCTTATCTAGGATAATTTTATAGAGGGTGAGGGAGCCCTTTTATATCCTTTATGTACTAAGCCCCATTTACTCATATTAAATTAGAGTATCGAAGGGGTTCATGTACCTTCATTCACTCATCAATGGAATGATCTTCAATATGGTCATTCATCACTTGTAAAGAGAACCTCCATTTATAAATAACATTACACACACACACACACACACACACACACACACATATATATACAATCAATCGAATTATTGAATTGTTGGTAACAACATTACCTTCCATGTCTGTCTTCTTCTTGAAGACCCACTTGTACTCTATGGGTTTTATCCCTTCAACCAAAGTCCATCCAAAGTCCATACTTGGTTTGCATACATGGAATCCATTTCTGACTTCATGACTATATATGCCACTTGTCATATTATGAACTATTAAGATATTCTTCATAGGTAGTAGGTTTATCATCCTCTATGAGAAAAACGTCATTTTGTTCACTGATGAGAAATCCATATCTCTCTGGAACAATACGTATCTTACTTGACCTACGAAGCGCTTATGCATCATAAGGACCAACTGCTATTTCATCTCTACGAATGTTAAATTTCAAGTTCACCCAAGCACTCCACGTCGTTTGAGCATCTAACTTCTTCAAGCTCAACTTTCGCTTCCTAGTGTCTCTAGAAGAAACTTTTCTCTAAGAAAATAACATGCTTTCAAACAAACATCTTTTGTTCTAAAGAGTTGTAGAATTGATATCCCATTGTTTCTTTAGGATATCTGATGAGTCTTAAACTCATCTATTTGTAATCCATTTTTCTGGCTTATTTTTAGTATATTTAGATTTGTTTTAATGCCGACATGAATTATTCTCGTGATTTCAAACCCAGGTCCGTTGACTACTCCAGAACTCATGAACACTGAATGTCTCGGTGACCCGACATTTCTCACGAAAATCGGGCAGAGTCTCCTTTGTACGGGGAGCTCTACCCAAATACAACACCTGTGAATAATCTGTCCCAATATACACAATGATCACAAGGGGTCTTGTTATACAATCTATACCGAGTAAAATGACCTCTCAGCTCCCCGCATTATACTCACAACATATAACCATATAACGATCACATGAGCAAACGCTACTTCACCCCTTAAACAATACTCATAAAACATACCAACTATATATCATCATTACAAGAGTTAATGATCTACTCTTATACAACACATATATTAAAATTCTAAAAATTCCAATACATGTGAAACCACCAAAGCCACATGCCGACTTTCTTCTAAAACTCAAATTTCTAGGAAGAGCTGCCTCGCACGCTCCCGCACTGCAAAATAAGATCCCTCGACGTACAGCTAACGCCGCAGTGAAAATCACCCTGCCGGATACTCTCCACCTATGCAATGCAATGCTCCAAAATAAACACATTCAAGCAAATGCATGATCCTACGGAATGTCTAATCGATCATCTCGCACCCAGTCCTCACTGATTTCCTCACACTCGCCTAAGCCTCGGGAGGCGAGAATTATTATGTTTATTCGTGGACAACCCTCCGATGTGTATATATCAATTGGGCCATTCCATTTATTGATATTTTTAGTAGTGACTACTCCTCCAATAATTATCATTTTTAGACAACCTCCAACCATTTTCTCTAGACTCACTCATGCACTCACTCACATCCAGGTGCCTCTGGTATACGGAATGCATGATGCCAATTCCATTACAGTCTATATCACATGTAAATATATAAACATGCATATATTCACATAGATTTAAATCACACAATCATATCATGTAATTTCACATTTCATACACCAAAAATTAGCTCACTTGGGTTAATGATCAAACACGAGCAATTCAACTTGGAATCAATTGACCAACACATTTTCAATAAAATATATTTTCAGGTCACTATTCCTATGAACAAATAAAACCCTAAGCATCGCTCCTAGTAAATCACCAATCACTCCATCCACCTTTGTGAACCCTAAACTAATGCCATTCCCTACCTTTTTCACATCAACGCATACATTTTCAACACATACTGCACAACTAGCAACTCCAGACCGCCCCGTGGATGTGATCATGATCATTCACATGGGTTTCAAAATCCACACCCTGGGCCCAGACTGAACCGATCAAATGGCCCCTCACGGCCCTTATCCAACTTAACAAGGTTCTCGATTTATAGCATTATTTATGCCATTATCAACCCAAACAGCCCTCACGCTCACGACGGCACACGTCAGGTCTAATACTCACACCCATCTCAAGTTTGGGATCGATCAAACTACCGCTCAAGGCCCCAAGCCAACTGAAACATTGTAAAACACTTAAATAGTGTAAAAACCAAGAGGAGAACTCTACCTCTCGATTTGACGAAACTCTCAAACCGGAGCCCACGCGCAGCCTCTTCTCGTGATAACGCCTTTCCTTCTTCCGAAGACTCCCGATTTCATTTGATTGCCTGACATTTTAGAGAAGTCGATGTTCTCTTCTAAAATGTCGTTCCTAGCCACGCATCCCTCCCTCCCCCTCGCTTTCCCACGCTTTTCTTTGATATTTGAAGAAGATGAGAACTATTCTATTTTGTCCTATTATCCAACTTAAAGTTTCAAAATGTCAATTGGCCCTTCTTTCTCCCCGCTTTGACATTCGCACTATCTCTACCGTCCATTTTCATCATTTCTCTACCATGCCACTTATGGCACATGAGTACGCGTTATATGTGACTTTTGTTGCATCGTAAATTCTTTTATCAAGACCAAACGTTATACTTTAAAACGGTATCTCTCTGATCGCCTTGGAATTCACTTTAATTCGACATGATAGCTAGATTTCACGAGACGATTCCAACGGTAAAATCCGTTTCGTCATTCGAGATCCAGAGAATAAATTTTGGATTTTTAACCGAAATTAAAATTTTGTAACCGAATTTACGATTTTGCCCTTTTTCCAGAAATTGGAATTTCTTGGGTCTTACATATTCACCAACTTTGTGTTTTGTAGGTTTTAATTCAAAAATGAGAAAATTTTAGTAAGAAAGAAGAGAAAAATAACAATTGCAGAATCTATGTCGGGATAGAGTTCTATGTGTCGCGACAAACATCGAAGCAAATGGCTAAGGAAATCTATCACGATAATATTTCTTATGTCGCAACACAAAGGACTGAATGTAGAAGAGAAGCTATGTTGCGATAAAAAGACAGCAGGTCGCCATTACAGACGGAAGAATGTAAAAGTCACCGAGACAAAAAGAATAATGTTGCGACAAAGCTCGTCAGATAATCACAACATCAAAGAACTCATCCCGACATAGAAGAACCTTTGCAACACTAAAATAAGAGAGAAAAAGTTCTGTCGTAACAAGGTATCTTATGTCGTAATAAGAAATCTCAAAGAGCAACACAGAAGAATACAAATGACATATCGCCTTTATGTTGCGAAGATAATGAAAAATATAAGGCGAATTTATAAGTCAAGGATAAGGTAATGAATAAGGCGTATTAATTTAAAGACAAGGTTTCTGGTCTTGATAGAGAAACAAAGTCGAGGAAAGTGATACTGACTTAGTGAACTGACTTGGTTCCAATAAAAGAGTTCAATGTTGCAACATACTTCAAGGCTGAAGAGAAGTTTCGATGTCGCGATAGGGGTCTTAAGGTTGTGACATAGAAATAAGCTTAACACAAATAAACAAGGTCGCGATAGACTTTTCCATGTCGCGACAACCATTCAACACAAGGAAGAAAAGTCTTGTCGCGACATAACAGAATTGGGTCGCGACACAAAAATGAGCTCAAGGCAAAAACTTGGTCGCGACAAGAAAACAAATACAATAATTAGATCACAACATCAAAATGAAGTTTAATAAGAAACTGTTATAGACAAGACTTCACGCGATTACCTTCCCGGTCGAGTAGGAATGTGCCGAGTAATATGGCAAACATCGCGTAAATAAGAACTAAATGCAATATCGCACATCATAAAACTAGGGCACGACACAAAATTGAAGAAGTTGCACATAAATAATGTTGCAACACAATTGTCAATGTCGCAACATAACTCTTCCAAAGAATTACACATGAGATCGCGCAACATGTGAATTCATTTAATCGAATGCACTACACAAAGTGTTAAAGAGTTGAAGAAAGATCCGCTTAATGCAGGAAGCTTTGTCGCGATTGCACAAATATGTTGAAGAAACAAATACTCATTAACAGACTAATATTGCATACAACAGAGACCTCGCAACAAAGAATCAAACTCACAGAACAGGACTTCTTTCTGTGTCACGACCAAGAATTCAATCATGGCTAAAATTTAGGGGATCCATAATGTAGCCTCGAATTTAGGGCCCAAACTTCTGGGGCTCTATAAATGGAAACATTTGAGGAAAACAAGGCAGTCAATCAGTGAAATAACCAGAGCATCTAGGGAACTTGGGACTCTTTTGTATTATATTTTTCTTTTCTTCGTAGATTAGAATTAGCGTAGGATTTTAATTTGTTTACTGGACTTGAAAAAGTGAAGTGTTTAGAAGTTTCAAAGTTAAGCTAAATTGTTGAAGATCAATTCCGAATACTATTTGAATCTAATGAAGTCTAGATGCAAGCTGGATTCATTTTCTTTCAATTGATTACAAAGGTCACTGGAAATTTCCGACAGATTTCAAAGGTTCATCGGGTTCACTTTTCAAAAATTCAACTTCCGCTAGGAAAGACGGACATGTTAAGGTCTTTTCCAGATAATTAGAAAGAGATTTCTTAGACTGTGAATTTTGAATTTGTTTGAATGGTGTTGTTCATGAAGTTAATTGTTCCCAACCTTAGTAACTTATACCCAATTAAGGACTGTTGTCTGGCTCTGATTTCCAGAAGGCCGCGAGTGACAGTTGAGATTCCCGGGAGTATGGATACACATTCAGGTATGCGAGACAATATTGAAGAACGATTGAGCTCAAAGATTACTTAGATAAACTTCAATTTACTCATGGTCTCCGAGAATTAGTTGAGCGAACTATCAATTTTTAATCAATCGTAGATCTCTCCTCAACCGAGGAATGACTCGATCCTGCAAAGTTAGCATAGATCTAATCAAGGCGGAGAACTCTTTTTAAGATCTCAAGGGTAAGACATCACCTATCTTGTAGAAACTGAAATGGCCCCCGTTTGGGAAGCAATAAATCTAAAGTCATAAGAAATGGGTATGAAGTATTGGAAAAGAAAAATACCCAGATCTTATAAAGAAAATTTGATTACAAGTAATTGGTTAGACACATGTTTAAAAAATGAACATGAATTTCTAATTAGTGAAATGTATGGTTAAGGGAGAAATCAAAACTATACTACCTTGCTTCTTTGACAAATTCAGATTCCAACTACACAGAATAGAATTTATAACACGTTGGGTGAACTGGATAATTTCCCACAAGAAAGGAACCTAATGTCTACTTCAAGCAACACTGTTCAAAGGCAATTTAGGTTTAGGATTTTAAATTTTCTTTTTTATTACAGACAGAAATCTAATGAGAATTCTAGATAGGTTTCAAAAATTTTATGAAATGGAAGTTCAAATAGTGTAGAAACCTGAAAGAAGTCAGGTAATTAAACTTAAATTCTTTTTTATCTCAACGACATCCCACTTATAGTCCACTTTTATTAATTATATGAATTGTAAGACTTCAGAGCATTATGACCAAACTATATCTTCAATGAATTAAATGACAAATTCATTTTTATTATGAGCATACATATTCTATTTTGGTCAACAAGTTTTTGATGCCTTTACTAGGGATTAGGTAATAGTCATTTGGTAACAATGTCATAAATTTGTATATATACAGAAATTGATCAAGTTTGTAAAATTGACTACGGATCAAGGAATTTAAAATCAATATTCACAAAAGCATATATTAATTTGGACATTTTTCTTTGTTTTACAAAATTTTAGAAAAACAAATAAAATACTTACAAAGTTAGTATCGAATAAGCCACGATCTTTTTGTGTTTCCAAGTGCATATAATTTGATATCACCGAATTCCATTCGATTCTAATGTGTTTCTACTTTCAGAAGAAATTTAAACGCATAGAAGATCGGGGCAGAATCAAGTAGTTCTCCGACACTAAAATTAAGAGAGAACTCGTAACTGAGAAGAATCATTAGGCAAGAAGGTTATAGTGACTATTCTTAAGAAGAAGAAGAAGGAGAGAAAACCAGTAGGGCCTAATACTATGATAATCTTTCGAGGCCTATCTAAGAGGAATACTCAGAAAAGACAACCTCGCAACAGAAGCAAAAACAATTTTCGAATGGAACCAAAGATTGATTATTATGGTGCAAGAACACTCGCTCATGTGTCATCCTCTTAAGATCCCAATGAGCATATGGAAGATTCATGAGGATGGCTACTCATCAAGTTGAACGGGTGAGACCTCGTATACCGCATTTTTAACTTCTTCCCATTTTCATCGGGAAATGTATAAATACGGTTTAATTCATTGCCAAATGGGATTAGTGAACACTTGGGAAGAATTGGTGAAGCTTAGAGCATATTTTTTCCTCCAAATTCTCCACCGTCGAGAGAAGAGGACAAATAATTGTCTTCAAGCAAGATGAAGATGAGAGCCTCTAATCGTACAGGGAGAGATTCAAAAGATTGCTGAAAAGATGTCCTATGCATGGAATAGATTTGACAACTCATATGGATATTTTCTATCATGCTATGAATTATGCCTCTAAGGGTATAATTGATGCATCCTACTATGAGGCTTTTAAAAGAAGAAATGCAAAGGAGGCATGACAACTAATTGAAGACCTTGCCAAATGCAACTATAAGGCTCCATCTAAAGCTTCAGGGAGCAGCAGCAGGTCGAAAGGAAATAGTCTTATTAGCTTGGAGCAGAATGACCCATAGAAGCAAAATGGATGCGTGATGAACAAACCGGGGAATAAAGGAAAGAAGAATGCACACTACACATGAAGGAGCAAAGAAGAAAGAATTTTTCAGGTCACGAGGAATCCAGTTGGAGAAGAGCTCACAAGCCGAGGCACTCAAGTATATGAATGAGTAAAGAAGTTATCACTTCAAGCCTAACCCCAACTTTACAACACACTATACACTAGCACCGAGGAACCATGAAAAACTTTCATTCAAAGAGGAGCAGCACTGTGAGGCCTTCAGACTTCGATAGAATTACCAAGAAGCTTATGTTTCATCTGTCTCTACAAACAGCAAATCTACAGAGGGACAATAGAGGAGAGTATCAGGATCAGAAAAGGACTCAATCCTTTGAAGATCATATGCTTCATTTCATGTTAGAAAACAAAAGGATTTTGAATCTGCATAAAAAGATATTTTCTGACCTTGAACATTTCCAAGCAAACACAATTGTGTTTCAAACAAATACCAATGCTACAATGAGAAACTTGGAGATTGAAGTAGGCCAGTTGGCCTTATCCTTACAAGGACAATCCAAAAATGTATTTCCTAGTAATACTGAGATTAATCCAAAAGATCTCACACAACTACACGAGAGCAAGAATGACTGATTACAAGGCAAATGCAAGAAGGTGTATGACAAAGCATGCTCTGAAACTGTTTAGAATGAAGAATAGCTTCAGACCAGATGAGCAAAACAAAGAGAATTAATGGAATTAGCAGACTTGGCAAATACAGTCCAAATAAGGACATTAACTGAAAATTTTCTCGTGGTGCAAACCTAAAGGTGAATTTTTAATTTTAAAGTTTTAAATAGTTCATTCGATTCAGTAGAATTTATGTCTTCTTAGTTTTAGTTAATCTTAGTAGTTTATGTTAGTGCTGCTGAATTTCGTGACAATGAAGCAAAATTCAAGAGGATCCTATTAAGAAGACATTGTTTCAAAGTTAAAATATGTTAAAATGACCACAAGGGGGAATAATTCTAATTCCCTAAACCTGTATTTAATGACAATGCATATATGAAGTTTGGGGGAATGTTAGCATGTTTGAATAAAAATATATTCTGGAAATCAAGGAAAGACATATTGAATTAAGAAATGAAATGAGTGGGTTCATACTTGAATCAAGAAGTCCGATAGCTTGAATAAGTGTTTATACTTACGTTCAAAATGAGTATGAGTGGATGTATATATTGCTTTGAATGTTTTATGAGAGAAGAAAGAGAAAGATGAAAATTCAGAAAACCGCGCTTAATGTTGCAACACTTTTTTCTCTAATGTGACACACTTGAATTAGGCAAATTGAAAGGGAATTTTATGTCGAAACATACTTCCTTGTCACACATAAATTCGTGCAAGAGCATTGGAAGGAAATGTCGCAACATATTTTTCCGTGTCGCGACACAATTGAATGGATCTATCTCCAAAATTGTGTCACGATAACTATTTTTATTTGTCGTGACAGAGCATTAATGATAAAACAAACCCTAGGGAAATGTTATCGCAACATTAAATGTTGGGCAAGATCAACTAGTTGGCTTATAAATAGGAAATTTTTTAAAACTGAAGAGCCACCTTTCTCATAAACTCTCACTTCTCAACTTCACTCAACCTACAATCTTTACCCTCTAAAACCCTAGAGCGCCCAAAGTCCTGACCTTACCATGTTTGATTCTACCACCCTAATTTCAAACCTCATCGAAATCATGGCAAGAGTGTAATTTCAGCCAGAAAATCAAACAAAGCCATGCCTTGTAACCAAAGAAATTGTAAGCTGAGGATAGTAAAGATGAAAATGAAAAGAATGAATAAATGGGAGAAGAATCAAGAAAGAAAAAGGAGCTGATGAAACCAAAGCAATGGATAAAAGAAAGAGTGCGAACTTTATTTCAGAAAATAGTAGCCTAATGGAAGGAATTCTGAAGACAGGCTTCATCATTAAAGAGGGAATCAAAATCAAGTTATCTCTCATTTTGTCAAATAATCGGAAAAAGAGTGATGATACTATCAAGTGAACACAAAGAACCCGGTTATGCTTGGTAAAAGCGAAATTTTTACGAATATGGTAGAAAAAGAAGGAAAGAGCATATGTTGTGGAGACATCAGAGTTTAAACAGAGAAGAGATAAACATATCGTCAACTGAGGCGGCAAAAAGGATGCCATTTCTAAGTTCAAAATAAACCAAGGAAACTTAACACCATAAAATAGCAGACCTACTACCAAATGAAAAGGAAATGGAAAGGAACAAGAAAACCTCTTTAAATCGATCAGTAAGAGGAGACTTGACTCGAAGAAGCTGTGGGCTGCATGGTTCTACTTTATCAGCTCTATCCTTATGCCTTCTAAGCACAAAGCACAATGAGAAGAGAGGGAAAAGCAATCCTCCTCACGCATTGTTAAAGGGTTACAAGATAAATGGAAAAGATTATTGAAAAGTCTATCTTAAGTTACGTTGAAAGCAAATGCAAGGATGATTCACACCCACCACACAACTTAATTCGCGATCCAATGAGAGTCAATGAAGAATGGGGGACCGAGGATACCTATCTCTGCAGCCTCCCTCTAACATTAACAGGTATAACTAAAGGACCAAAGAATAGAGGGAAAGGCAAGGAAAAAGAAACAGAAGTAGAAAAGGGGAATGAAGGGTGCACTGAGCCAGAACATTGGGAAAGCCAAATTCCATTGTAACCAGAAGCTCAGGGAAGTCAAGGACAATTCTGGAATGCATCCCCCGAGCTTAGACAAACTCATCAGGAACAAGCTGAAAGTTCAAGACATAACTGCAATCATATAGAATTGATAGAATTGTTGATGTCTATGCGGAAAGAAATGAAGGAAAGAGATAATTAATTAAAGACACAACTAAATTTCAGGATGAGTATTTTTGGCGCGCAGCCTGAAGAAGGAACCAAGGTTCTGTATGACGCACCAAGAAAAGGGTTGAGGAGCCGAAGATAGAAATAGAAAAAGGGACACATAGTGAGAACAAATGAGATAGAGACAATGCCCCCTAAGGTGCCATGGACTCAAGAGATAACAATTGCATGAATAAACAGGACACTACAAAATGTAGTTTTCATTACGAGCCATGTAGATAATAAAACAACAGACACTCCCGAATTCTAGTTACGAGGCAAATGAGGACCATTCTGAGAGCAATGCCAAGATCCTAGATCAGGGCAATGAAGACAAGTGTCCAAGAAGAAGCAAGATACTCCCGCACAAATCAAGCTCGTGACTATGCACCCTACACTATAGTCCCTGGTGGCAGCTGCACCACCTATACCCTATACTAATCCGCATTCACCGGAGCAGCCCTTTCCGCACTACATGCACGTAAAACAAGAAAAATGAAAATCATAGCAATAACAGGAAAAAAAGGAACCTCACTAAGAGGAGGTGGAAGAATATCTATGATGGAAGCAGCCTAAGGAGAGGGTTTGAAGGAATAAAAAATGAATACCTTACCTTTCCATCTCATTGATTTCTGTATCAAAGCTATCCGTCAACAAAGACATAAAATTTTTGTTCATTCGTGCTTTGCTTGATTGGGTGTGCTTTGTAATTAATTTCTTTGCTTCATTGTTTGTCATTTGCTCGGGTCGAATAAAGAAGAAATCAACAACCCGATCAAAGAGGTTTATTTGTCGCAACATGCTCAGTGAAATGACTTGGAGAACAATCAGGAATGGTCAGATTGTTGTGAGTCGAATGCATAGATCAAAATAAACTTCTACTTGATTAAAAAACAAACACAACAATAAAATTCAACCAAACACACCGATAGATGCATCAGGTAGGCTAACCCTAATTGGAAAGAAGTTCACTAGCTGTAACAAAGTTAAATGATAAGATTTAGAAGACGATCAATAGAAACACAAATAAGAGTTTTCAGACCTGTGTGTTCATGTCAATAAAAAATCTCGAAAAACAAATGCACATGCGTCAGCGAGTCTTTAATAAATCAGAAAATTAGTGACATCTTCTCGGGTCTATTCACACAACAGTCCAAGTTCAGAACTTGTTAGATTATTAGTCAAGCCAATCCTAGGCAATACCACTAACAGAAATGATATAGGCCATCCTCGGAAGATTGACTTTCAAGCCTACCCCTTATAATATGCGCAGAAGGTTACACTTTAGTTCCGTAATTGAGGTTTCAAATTTCAATTTTTATCGAACCAACAATTAGAAATTCAAACCCTTCCTTTATTCTCATTCTACATTAGTAGTGTCCCTTTATTGCCTGTGTTTCGTGTGAAAAGAACTTCAAATGCGGAAAATGACAAGATTTGGGGAATATTATTTTGATTTGAAAGGAAAAACAAGAATGAAGGATGGAAGAAAGAAAAAAACAAATGAAGGAAAGAAAAGTAATGCAAGGAAGAAGTCAAGGATTATGAATTGTCAAATTGGAATAAGTTTTGTCTTGTGGCCTTCCCTTGTAGAACGCAATTAAGTTCATAGGGGTGTTTCAACACCTAAGACTTAAATGTCAACCTGCATGGGAGTTGCTAACCCAAAGTTCTAAAGTGGCGCAAAGCTCAAAAGACAAACATTGCACTATTCTTAAAAGCCTTTGACAAGTGAAAAGAAAAGCAAAAAAGGGCTTCTATCTAAAGGGACTGACTTGATAAGAATGACAGTGGCAAATAAGATTACCAAGATGAGAGTATGCAATTTGATACATCAAGATCAAGTTTGGGGGAAAAATTTTCTTTTCTGACATTAGTAGAAAAGAAAGGTATGAAGGATGGAGACAAAGATGCAAAAAGTG
Organism: Tetrastigma voinierianum; assembly: GCA_016808115.1. Classification (NCBI taxonomy): domain Eukaryota; kingdom Viridiplantae; phylum Streptophyta; class Magnoliopsida; order Vitales; family Vitaceae; genus Tetrastigma; species Tetrastigma voinierianum. The sequence goes on from JAEQBH010001761.1 coordinate 54,770, forward strand.
AAGATTGGAATCTGCAATTTTAGCCTAAAATATCCAGCTTATCCACCCAATAACCTTAAGCTAAACTTTTTACAAGCCTAAAAGACCGATTGATCTTAAAGGTTGTATTTGCCTACATTAGTGGAGACTAATATGAAAAAAAGCATATGGGACTTAAATGATATACAAGAACTATGCTCTTAATTCTGTAAGATTAGCTTAGACTTGCCGAGGAGAAAGGGAAAGATGACCATCACACACTCACAAATTAGGATGAATTGACTAAATTGCTTACATTTCAGAAATCAGTAATTCTGTTTTATGAGAGTAATTGAAAATTTTTCCTAAGTCTGAATTTAAAACTAAATTTGAAACCATGTTGCAACTAACTAATTTCAATTCAGGAGGCTGATTAAAAAAGGATTGTAGTAGAAAGCATAAAAATGTCCCTAAAAATAAAGTTGAATTGTTTGAGGACAAACAAAATTTTCTTTGTTTGATTACAGGACACAAAACTTAGTTTGGGGAATTTGACGAGTCTTGAGTCATCTATTTTTAATCCATTTTTCCGGCTTATTTTTAGTATATTCAGATATGTTTTAATGCCAAATTATGGATTATTCATGAACTTTATGTTTTGCAGGTTTTAATTCAAAAAGGAGAAAATTTCAGCAAGAAAGAAGAGAAAAAGAGCAATTACAGAATCTATGTCGCAACAGAGTTCTGTGTGTCGCGACAAACATCCAAGCAAATGTCTAAGGAAATCTATCACGACAATATTTCTTCTGTCACAACACAAAGGATTGAATGTGGCAGATGAGCGCGTTGCCACAAAAGACAACATGTCGCATTGCATCGGAAGAACGTAAATAAGTTACCGAGACAAAAAAGAAATAATGTTGCGACAAAGTTTGTCAGCTGAATGTCAACATCAAGAAGAACTTGTCACGACATAAAAGAACCTTTCACACTAAAAAACAGAAGAGAGCGTAAATTCGTCGCGAATGTGGTATCTTATGTCACTACAAGAAATCAAAGAGCAACACAGGAACAATACTACGACATATCAATTTATGTTGCGACATAATGAAAAATAGAAGGCAGAATCTATGTCGCGACAAAATCTTCTCTTGTCACGACACTGATTATTGTAACTTGGAAAGCTTGTTAAGACATTGGATGAAGAAGTTATGTCGCGACAAGGTAATGAATGTTACGACGCTAAAAGACAAGGTTTCTAGTCTTGACAGAGAAACAAAGTCGCGACAAGTGATGCTGACTTAGTGAACTGACCTGGTTGCAATAAAAGAGTTCAATGTTGCGACATACTTCAAGGTTGAAGAGAAGTTTCGATGTTGCGAAAGGGATCTTAAGGTCATGACAAAATAAATGTTTAACACAGAGAACAGGTCGCTGAGCAGACTTTCCATGTCGCGACAAAGGTTCAACACAAGGAAGAAAAGTCTTGTCGCGACATAACAGAACTGGGTCGCAACACAAAAATGAGCCGAAGGCAAAAAGTCTTATCGCGACATAAAAACTTGGTCGCTACAGGAAACAACTACAACACTAATAGACTATGTCGCAACATCAAAAATGAAGCTGCAAATAAAGTAAAATCAAGTTAAATGAGATGCAAGACTTGTCGTACGATGCACCTTCCTCGGGCTCGATAGAATAGTCACAATATAAGAAACATCAAGGTAACAAGAACCAATAAATATTGTCGCCGAAGACAAACCGGGTCGCGACACAAAATTGAAGAAGCTGCACAGAAACAATGTTGTAACACAATTGTCAATGTCGCAACATAATCGTCTAAAGAACACATGATTGTCAAAACATAGAATGGGATGTAACTTTACGACTCAGACAAAGTGTTAAAGAGCCAAAGAAAGATCTATCGAGACAGAGGAAACTTTGTCGCGGAAGAATAAATATGCTGAAGAAACAAATATTGTCACGATAGACTACTGCATGCTGCAATAGAGACCGCAGTCAAAGAATCAAACTCGTCGCGAACAGACTTTCGTGTGTCGCCAATTGAAGAATGCAATACGCTGGCTAAATTTTGGGATTCATAATGTAGCTCAATTTAAGGCCCAAACTTCGGGCTCTATAAATAGAAACATTTGAGGAAAGTTTAGGTAGTCAATCACTGGAAGAACTAGAGCATTCGGGCCGAAATGAGAGTTCCTTTTGTATTATATTTTTTCTTTTATTTTCTTATTTTTCTTTCTTTTCTTCATAGAATGTGGAATTAAAGGTGATTTTAATTTACATCGTCTTGAAATGTTGAAATGTTAGAAGTTTCAAAGTTAAGCTAAATTGTTGAAGATCAATTTCGAATACTCGGCTTGAATCTAATGAAGCCCAGACATGTTTGATTCATTTCCTTCTCAATGATTACGTGATCGTATTGGAAACCCGATCAAGATTTCAAAGTTGTTCACCTGATTCGCAGAAATTCAACCCCACGTAGGAAGATTCAATGTTGCCATGGCCTTTCCAAGATAATGAAAGAGATTTCGATTGTGAGTTTTGAATTTATTTGAATGGTGTTGTTCATGAAGCACTGTTTCACTTTCATTAGGTAATCGTATAACGCATTTATGACTGGCGCATCCAGGGTTTCACCAGAAGGCCCTCGAGTGGTTAATGAGTTAGAGGGACATTCCAAAGAGTATGGATACATTACGCCAAAGGCTAATTAATATTGTTAAATCAATAGAGCCTTCCTGAAAGATTTACTTAGATAAAATCCTCAAATTTACTCATGGTCCGAGAATTAGTTTGTTTAACTATCAATTTAATCAATCGATATCTCTCCTCGTGGTCCGAGGAATGATCTTGATCCTGCAAATAATGATAGACATCTAATCAAGGAAAGGAGAACTCTTTGTAAGATCCTCAAGGATGCAGGTACATCACCAGATTCAGAAATCCCCGCAAATGTCCCCGTCTCAAAGCAAGAAATCAGCCTAGCAAGAAACTGCATGAAGTATCGAAAGAAAATACCCATATCTTACAACAAAATCTGTAGATTACAAAGTAATCGTTAGAAGGTTAAAAATGAACATGAATTTCTAATGGTTGAAATGGATGGTTAAGGAGAAACTAAAAACTATACTACGCTGCTTCTCTTGAGATAAAATTCACTAAATTCAATCTGTGATAGAACAGAATTTATAATACAGTTGCAAGAATCGGGCACTTCAATGCAGCCAATCCCAATGTCTACTCCAAGAATAATCCTGTCTAGTCCATTTAGGTCTAGATTAACTCACACATGGAATACTCAACATCATCCGCTCTTCCTCTCTCTCCTTTCTCTCTCTCTCTCTCTTCTCTCCTCCTTCCTTTATTATAGACATCGAACTTAAAACAAAGAGAATCTCTATACAGCTTTTGAAAATTCATGAAATGGAGTTCAAAATAGTGTGAATCCCAGAAGTTAGGCAACGAAACTCTCAAATTATTTTTTGTATTCCATGGAGTTATTGGTCCCCATCTTAGTAGGGTTTACTTTATTACTATAATCCACCCGCAATATTATGACTAAACTAAATCTTCAATGAATTAAATGACAAATCCATTTCTTTACAGAGGCATACTCTCATTTTGGTCAAATAACAAGTTTTTGATGCTCTGTAATTTGTGATTTTTAGTGGACAGTCCCTTGGTGAACAGTGTCAAAATTTTGTATATATACAGAAATTGGTCAACAATATCCTACAAACAAACACTTATCAAATTTAGCTTCTAGCTTATCTGACAATAACTACTTCACATAAGGTGGACAACCTCGTACCTTCATGAAAGAAAGATATGATTTGTTAGTCCACCTCATATGAGCGTAACACATCCACTGAATTTAATGTGTGACCCGCTTAGGATACAAACAACAGTCTCAAGTGCATAACCTTATAAGGAGTTGGGAAGGTATGTCCCATCATAGACCTCACCATGTCTAACAAGGTTCGATTTCTCCTTTCAGCCACACCATTGTGTTGTGGTGTGTAAGGTGGAGTCCATTGGGATTGAATCCCATGATATATAAGATAATCTAGAAACTCTTGGCTTAAGCATTCACCACCTCGATCAGATCTAAGTGTTGTAATACTTCTCCCAAGTTGTTTCTCTATTTCGCCTGAATTTCTGAATCTTCCAAAAGGTTTAATTGCACTTCATAAGATACAAGTACCCATATCGCACAAGTCATCAATAAAAGTAATGCATATGATGGAAGCCAATTTAAAGCGTGGTGGAAATTAGACCACATACATTTTATGCAAGAAACTAAATGCCCCAGCACATTCACCCTTTCCGAAAAGGTAACTTAGTCATCTTGCCTTAGACAAACAAGATTCTCGCACAGTCATATAGACCATAATCCAAATAAGTTTACACTTTTGTTGTGCTAAATAATACGTTTTCATTTATATGCAATACAGGACACCGTGGCTTATAAATATAAGGGTTTCACATTATAATTTTTTAACGCTTTGTCATTAGCGTGATGTCATTGGATTAGACTTATCTAATATGTATATACCATTTCATAGTACCATAAGCATAGAATACATATTATTTAATATGTAATAGAAATTACAATCATTGTTACTAAATGTTAAATGAAAGCTTTAATATCTATTAATATAAAGGAAATAGGGAAATGTTTTTAGTCAAAGCCAGTACATAATAGCAATCATCCAAAGATTAAAATGAGAGTCCACTAGTGAGTTTTGCCTGAACATATGCCCCCATGAGTACAGCCTTACACTCATTTTATCCCTATGTTTTCAGGTATTTTATGGTTTTTAGATATAAATAAGTGTTCTAATGCTCTAAATTTTCATCTTTATGATTAGGTCAACCATTTATGTGTATAATGAAATGAAATCAAAGTAAAATAATAAAAAGTGGTAATCAAAGTGTGTCAATGCCATAACATGCAACACCTACTAGTCTTGATCTTTTCAGATATAACATGACCAAAAATGGAATCAAACTTTATATGGATCGATTCTACACTTCAAGATCTTTCCAACGATACTAAGAACACAAAATTTAGAGTCTGCATTTAAGAGTTATGGCCACCTCTAGTTGGGTAGAAATCGATCTATCGATATAGTTTTATGTCGCACTCACAGACTTTCATGACGCGACTACGTCATTTCCTACAATGAAGGCTTCAGTGTGGTCGCGACCACATGATGTTGGAGGCCCAAAATGTGCATTTTTCAGCCCTTTTTGAGGCCCATTTCCCTTGGAACTATATAAACACTTATTTTTTACTTATTTCTCAAGGGACATATGCTGCTCGCTGGTAAACACCCTAGGGCATTGTTCTTAGAAGAGGAGAAAGGATTGCTCCCCACCTAAGTGCACATGCAATGGCACACCACACATTAAAGTAAAAACATGCACGTTCCTACTCAAATGTCTATATGTCATGGATGAGAATTTTGATTCCACCTCTCCCATATCCCGGAAGTCCCTCACCGACTCCCTCACACATGTATATGCCAAATGTGAAAACTTGTCATTGGTGTTTTTCACCCAATGACCCTTTATCCAAAACAAAAGTTTTTTGTTTTTATAAGTCAAATCCTTTGGACAACCTTTGGTAACTACTTCATTCAAAGCCCTTAGACAGTCTCCGACCGTGGTAATTCTTCGACAGTGGACAGTCTCCGACCCTGGACAATCTCTAAATCCTGGACAATCTCCAATCCCGAACAATTTCCAACCTTGGACAGTCTCCGATAACAACTTTATTTAAAGATACGACAATTCGATAACAAATTTTTATTCACAAGTTATGGACAGTCAATAACTTCAAACTGCGGTAACTCATTTTGATCGCCACCCCTCACATCGATGTCACGCCCGATCCCCCCGTTCGACCCGACGTGATCCCCAACCTAGTTCGATGTGAGACTATAAACTCGACTCGCATTCGCGACGACGTCGTATATCCAAGTTCTGGCAATTATATCAACATATCATATACAAAAGTCCAAAAATAAAACCACACACCATAGTGGTGTTTATAGTGCTCACATATTCAGTGACTAGTCCAGACATTTTACATATTCAAAATCCATACATTTACATTCATCGATAAGAGTCAAGATGGTGCAGGTGGTGGGTAATGTGCTCTTGGCGTTGATGGAACCCCTACCTCTCAGGCCGGCCTGTGCATCGCGGAAGATCACCGTCTTCTTTCTTTCTCTCGTGACCTACACCTGATGAACCCGCGGCTAAGCTTCACGCCTAGTGGGAAACATATACAAGATGCATATACATGATTTATATCCATGCAGCGCCAACCGATACCAATTCCATGCAACAGCAGTAATTTGTCTTCACAAAAGTACTCAAGGCTTACAAGAGCAGCCCAAACACACCGGACTCTGAAAGGAGTCAGAGCTCGCTCCTTGAATCGAACTTATGCCATAACACTGAAACATCCCGGATTCCCAAGGTAATACAGCCTTATTTTAATCAACCACCGCGGTGAACGATCAACGCATACACAAGCCGCCTGCTCGTCATTCAAAGTTATTTTCATAAACTTACTGAATGCCCGGATCAGTACTGGGGCTGTTATGTTGATATGTTACTGGGTCATATCCGGCGTTATATTTCAGTACATAAAGATCGGCGTCATAGCACAAAGTGAGTGCCGGGCATCAATGTGAGTGCGTGAGCACAAATTAGAGTATCGGGCACGAATGCGAGTGCGTTTAGCATCGATCGAGTACCAGCATCGCCAACAAGAGTGTGTCGTGAAAGACCGGACGAGTACCGGCATAAAACAGAACGTGCCTCGCCCACGTAATGTGGTTATGCCAGAAGACTAACAGAGTGTCAAGCACCGATCGTGAGACGGTCTCCGCCCATGTCAGGACGTATGTCGCTGGTCATTTAATACCCGGTCTTAGGCATTCCTATGATTATATGTATTCTAAACTTCGATCTTATCATTAGCATGAACTTTGCCCTCCATTTCACTTTGCCGAAGCGAAGTAGGTACGGTACATTTTCACTTACTTTCTTATCTTAACTCCTCAGACCATTTATTAGAGTTCCAATATCTCTTGCAGTGAAAACAGTAATAATTATACAAAAATATCAAAAAATAGGGTTGGCAGAACTAGTGGTACCGGTACCACTGCTCGTACCTGCATCGGGAACCTGCTCGGAGGGCGGTACCGGTACCGATTTGCCACTGCACGCAACGCACTGGCACTACCCAAAGGGGTACTCGGTGACGGCCTCCGATCGCCTAAAAATGGCGCACTCACCATTTTTCATTTGCACTTTCCATAATTCTTCTATTCCATCCTTCATCAGAATTAACATGGAATCCCTCCAAACAACTCCACAAACACTTTTTTATTTAGCCAAAGAATCCAAGGATCTATACCCAAGTTCACTAACTCTACAAAACCTGAATTCGTGAAGACCATACTAATTATTATCAACTAGGGATTTTCAACCCAACTTCCCTTAAATCTAGAGTTAGGAGGTATTCCTAACAAAACCCTAGAAAAGGGAACCAAATTAATGTCCAAAGAAAACCCTAGCAATCCGTACCCAAGTAGTTTTTGGACAAAATCTTACTATTTCATACTTAAATTCCATACCAAACTCCAAAGATCTATACCGTTGCTTGATTTCTCTCTTCCTTCCCTCTTTCTCCTTTCTTCTTCCTTCCTCTTCTTCTCGTAAGCCCTTGTTTGGAGACCAAAAATGGATTATTTTTGGTCTCCCTCCCCCTTTTATAATTAAATCCTCTCCCTTTATTTCCTTTGGTCCTCCTCATTCCATTACTACATTCCAATTTCAAGAGTTTTTACTTTGGCTCTAGTTTTATCACCCACGCTTTTGATGTCTTTTTGGACAAATTACACTTTTGTCCTTCTATCTTGTACCATTTCCGGGTTTCTAATTTTCCATGTTTTCACATTTCAATTACGAAAAATTCAATTTATACCTGCAAAATACCCTAAACATGTTGAAAACAACTAGGGTATATTTCAGTGGTGGAAAAAGTTTATAATCAGCCCACCATCAACACCTCTTCCTCTCTCAAAACATAGTGTCGAGATCTTTACCATGCACTCACACCCATGTCATGAGACGTGCATTTCAGTGCATAATGCAATGCAATCATGCCATTGCTCTTATTCATACTATGCTACATATACAATGAGTACTATATGTGCATGCCTACTCATACATAATTATCCATGCATCATTTGGACATTTATATCGACTAGCATACAAATTCCAAATAAATCATACAATACATGCCAACATATCAATACACGCATACGCTATATCACAAGTCACTACCACCGGGTGTAATTTTTTATTATCCATCAACTCCTAGGTCGAATCTGCGGATAAAGATTACAACCAGCAATCAAGCCTACACATACATGTAATGGCCTTATTATTTGTATAAGCACATCACAAGTCAAACCATTAGAACACACAATTTGACTTCCACACAATTTCAACCAAGTATATCACTCAATTCAAGCAATGATATACTACAATTGTGGCAAAAATCTGGACACAATCATTAAACAGCCTAAGCTGTAGAAGTCCTGGAAAATGGACTATAACTTGAGTTATAGAGGTCCGATTTGGGTGATTCAAAATCCTAACATCAAGTTCTCAGATAGAGCTACAAGTTCCTTGAAGGCTTCTAGTCCAAATTCTCACTTTTTCCCAGCCGAAAATCAATCCCAAAACCTGGACAGTAGGTTCGGCTAAAACAAGGTAGCTTGGAGCAGTCCCGGGAAACGGACCATAACTTGAGTTCTAGAAGTCCGATTTGGGTGATTCAAAATCCTAACATCAAGTTCTCAAATAGGTCTACAATTTCCTTGAAGGTTAGTAGTCCAAATTATCCCTTTTTCTAACCAAAAATCAGCCCCGAAAAATGGACATCAGAGGCAGGCTTCAACAGCAAGACTATTCCCATAACCCATTATTTTGCCAAACAGCCCCTTAGGGGAAAAACGGCCAAACAGCCCCTAGGTTAACCAACCAAACAGTCCCCAGAATGGAAAATAAACCAAAGCACGGAAGAATCCCTACCTCTTAGAGCTTTAGAAGAAAATCTAGAAGTCCCATTGACACTTCCTAAACCCGAAACCTTGATTCCGAACTCCTCGCTGAATCTTTGACGAATCGCTGCACTTCAGTACCCACGCGTAGCTCTCGCTGGGAGCGCATGAACTTCATTCGCCCGACGACTCCAACGGATCGAACTCCTGCGGATCGGGAAGAGAAGGGGGCAGAAGAGCTCTCTTTCATCTCTCTCTTTCTCATGCTCTCTCTCCCTCTCTCTGCCTCCCCCCATCTGTTTCTCTCTTTTCTACTTTTATTTGACTTTTCTTCTTCCTTTTTTTTTTCCCCTTTCCTCTTTTCTTTTATTTTCCTTTCTAACTTAACTTAATTGTTAAGTTTGATATGTGGCCCTGGCGCCACGCCATTCACTCCGGGGTCTCGTGCTCCTGCTTTCGTCCCAAAATCATTTTATTTCTTTCGCTTTAATTCATTTAATCAACCAGGCCCAAGCCATTTTCTGACTTCCGAGATTTTTGTAAAAATCTCATCCCTGGAGTCAATGACTCCACCACCCAGAAAATTCGTAAAAATTCATACTCGTGTCGACCATGAAACTTTCCGTGTCACTAGATTTAGCGAGGTGAGTCCAACGACGCATAACACGCTTCACATCCGAGATCTAGAGAATTTTTCAGGCTTCCCTGAGCCATTTTGGCAATTTTATTATTTTGCCATTTTCTGAAAATTAGATTTTTTTTTTCCGAGGTTTCACAAAACTAGTCATTAGTGTTTCACCCAATTACTTAACCCATTGACAACCTCCAATATTATTTAATTTACTCAAACCCGTGGTGTTTGTGGGTAGCAAATTTCTGTGGTCTCACCCTCAGAATCACACGCTCTTCGACACTTTCGCGAACTTTCATCGCTAAATCCATGTCTAGCAAAGACACCTGCTATTCACCCCGTGGGGATCTACTACATCTGCTTCACCAAACACACGAAATTTATTATTATTATTTTATGAACCTGTGAGTCTCAATTTTGGACGTCATCCCATTTCCGAGATCACTACACATTCACCAAGAATGGTCAATAACCAATACCATGCACACACACCGCATCGACACGATGTTCCTCGCGGCATATGAAATGGCCTGAAATATTTCATGCATTACACATGTTACATGCAAAATGAGAACTACATGCAACATATTTAACATATGGATAATTATATTTTATGCATATAATTTACATCCATCATAAATTCCATGTCAATACATCCGTAAGTATGAATTAACATGATTTTCACACAACCAACATGTTATTCAAATTTTTGCAATAACAAAAAAAAAAAAAAAAAACAGCACATACATAGTCTCGAAAATCAGTCCCGGATTGCTTGAAAATAGTTTCGAAAATCATGTCCGGACTGTCCGAAAATAGTCCCAAAAATTCAGCCCGAACTGTTCGAAAATAGTCCCAAAAATTCAGTTGGGATTGTCTGAAAACAGTCCCAAAAATTCCTATACTCAGTCCCAAGATTTTGGAACTGAAATTTATAGCCTTTCACGGCCTCAAAGAAAACCCCAAGCCATTAAATGACCTTTAGGTTAGAAATAACCCAAGTAGAAAAATTCCCTACCTCGTGGAGTTTGATGAAACTCCAAGATTTTGGTACCCACACGTAGCCCTCGTTGCGTGGATCGACTTTAACTCTCACTTCGACGAAAACCTACGGTCCAATTCGTAAACTGGAGAAAAGTCGAACCCCTTTTTTCTCTCTCCTTTGCTTTTTCCTCCTCCTATTCTTATCCAATCGAATTCTTTTCGCTTTGCTTCCCATCTCATTTCTTTTTTTATTTTCCATTTTCCTATTTCTCTTTTTCTTTTTCATTTTCTCTTCTCTTTCTTTTTTTCTCTTTTTCTCATTCAACCGATTTGATCAAAGTGGGGGAAACTTCCCCCCACTTTCCTCACATGCCATATGTCATCTACATGTTTTTTCTTCCTTATTTCTTCTTTATTTTTCTCTTTATTACAGAATGAGTTTAACACATGGCTCAATGTGAGCCATTTATCCTAGTGTACCACATGGCCTGGCGCCATGTGTTTGTCTCCTAGGGCGCATGTGGCACCACATGACTGATGCCATGTGTCACCCGACAATCCGACATCTCAAAAATGTGAAATTCTATCGTTTCGTGACCCAACGAATTCACGGTAACTGATTTCACGAGACGAATTCGACGGTGGAGTCCGTTTCATCATCTGAAATCTAGAAAATTTCTGGTTTTCAACCAAAATTACCATTTTACCCCTGTTGAGAAATTTTGAATTTTTTTTCTTGGTTTTACAATTAGAAAAGGTCAAATTGGAGAGATGAGGAGGGGATTTGTTGCTGGAAAAAAAAAATAGAAACTTAAGATCGCAAAGAGGGAGAGAAAGAAATAAAGCATTCCAACCTTCTTCCTCCGATCCCCGGAGTTCCGTTCATAATTCGTCGAGCCAAGAGTGAAAGTTCATTTACTCGACGAGGGCTATTTGTGGGTGCCAAACACCAGATTTCTCACGAGATCCAATTCAGGAGTCTCGGGAACTCAAAAGATTTTTGGTTTAGGAAGTGTCCACGTGACTTCCTAGATTTTCTTCTACGCTCCAAGAGGTAGGGATTCTCCCTACTTTGGTTTATTTTCCATTATAGGGGCTGTTTGGTTGAGTTTTAACGTCCTAAGGGGCTGTTTGGCAAAATAATGGGTTATGGGAATAGTGCCATGTTTTGACCTTATATGATGTTGAGTTTTTGGGGTTGATTTTCGGTTAGAAAAAGGGAGAATTTGGACTAGAATCCTTCAAGGAAATTGTATATCTATCTGATAACTTGATGTTAGGCTTTTGAATCACCCAAATTGGACCTCTATAACCCAAGTTATGGTCCGTTTTCCAGGATTGTCACAGTCACTGCTTTAGCCAAACCTACTATCCGTATTTTTGGGGACCATTTTCCTTAGAAAAAGCGAGAATTTTGACTAGAATCCTTCAATTAAATTGTAGCCCTATCCGGAGAACTTGATTTTGGGGATTTTAAATCACCCAAATTGACTCTATAGTTCCAAGTTATGATCCGTTTTCCATTGCTATAACTTAGGTCAGTTTAATGGTTTTTGTCCGTATTTTGGGATCAAGTAGGGGACTAGTTTCCTTGAACTAAGTTCATAAATCATTCTTGTGGTCTATTATAGTCTTGTTAAAAAGAATGTTTCAGGCATTCCCAAAGCCACAACTCGTCTCAGGATCAAGTGTCATTCGACTCAAGAGTGACGTGTTTGGGTGTCAATGTGTGTGCTCTAACATGTTTACATGAGATGAGTTAATATGTGAAAATGGCCATGACATGGCTCGATTATGAATGTGCCACTACTTGATAATGTAGTGACCTGTTTGGATGTCAATATGTGTAATCCAACATTTTGACGTATGATGAATTGTTATGTGCAATGGCCATTACATGGCTTGCTTGTGTGTAATATTGCTTGATATGAATGACATGCCGAATGTGAAGTTGATATAGTGCTTGCATGATAGGTTGACATGAATGAAATGATATATGGAAGTCATATGTGTGATGTGATCGGGTCCATGACACCTAGCGGTGTGGATTGTGTTGTCCATGTAGCATTCATTATGCATGTGACATGATATAACATGCAATGGCATCTTGCATTGCATATGCATGAGGACATCATATTAAATGGGTGTGAGTGCATGGTTGGTAAATCGATATATTGTTTGGTGTTTGATTGGGTGGGCTCGGTAAATGGGACAACGTCCAAAATGAGTCTCACGATCGCATAAAAGAAAAAGGAAATGAAAAATACATGTGTTGGGTTTAGCAAGTAGGGATAGATACCCCTCGGGTGAAAAACTCGGTATTCTTGGTTAGACATATGTATCCAGCGATGAAAGTTCATAAAGTGTCTAAGGCATTTAAGCTCATGTGGTGACCCTGAAATTTGCTACCCACAAAAACACACAGGACTTGGTAAAACAAGTGAATATCAAGTTTTTCCAATGGATTTTGACTTATAAAACAAAAAGATTTTGTTTTGAAAAAAAGGTCATTGATGGAACATAGTCGGCGGTTTTCGCCACTCGGCAAGTAATGCAGAGGAAAGCTCTGCGAGGACCTTCAGATTACGGATGTGGTGAGTCAAATTCATCCTCGCATGTGTAGACATTTGAGTAGGAAATATGTTTTTACTTGAATGCAAATGGTAAGTAATTGCATTTCATATGCACGAGGACATAGCATGAAATGAGTGTGTGTGCATGGTTGTTGTTATCCACCATTCTTGGTGAATGGGTGGTGGACTCGATAACTTGGACGATGTCTAATAGAGTTCCACAATTTGCATGGTTGTAAATTAACACTGCGTTTGCAAAGGATCAGCCGCTTGAAATTAGATAACGCCCAAAATTGAGCTCCACGGTTTGAAATGGAAATGAAATTATGTGTCGAGTGCAGCTCCACATGCTTTTCGGTTACACACATGGATCCATCTATGAGTCCGTGAAAAGTGCTGCATGCTTATGCCTGCAGGACCTGAAACAGTGCCACCATAAAGACATATGGATTTTTAAAACAAATGTGATCATTGAGGTGAACATCCAAAGTTTTTGGTTTGAAAACAAATGAAATTTGTTCAGGCAGATCATTGATGTAATCCAAGAATGATGGATTTTATCATGCATGTTTCTGCATTGTGTGATAGGAGCCGGCCGGGACCGGATTTGATGGAGTCGGTGAGGGCTCGCACATGGGCAGGTGAGTCGATCTCATTCATGGCATGTAAAATCATTCGTAGGTTGCATATCCAGATCTAGAACAAGGTGCCTCTGCTGATACATCATTGTACGTGCATCTTGAAAGTGGAGTAACCTTCAGAGGGAGCTTACTTCCATCGCATTGCCACCTTCGTCGGGACCCCTTTAGGTACGTGAGGGCAGGTAGGAGACTGCGCTACCGAGGCCGCCATTGTGAAGAAAGCTAGGTTGTGGCTTTGGTTTTTACTTTGTAAAATATATTAGAGTCCAGTCCAAGTCTGAAGATCAAACAAGATATATCTGTGGGCACTAAGTCCCTAAAGATCATTAAACACATTATGTCTCATGCCATCATGTTTCTTTACAAAAGATAATACTGACCTCAGGTGGTCATTTTTATCATAGATGGACTCTGGAGAGAGGTCATGATATGATATTCGGCCCCACGGGCCATGTCATTTATTGCACAAAGTTGTATTGGTAGAGCTCCCCTGTACAAAGGAGACTCTGTCCGATTTTTTGTTAAATTATGGGTTCCGATAAAGGGGACACAATAGTGTGGTATCAAGTTACCCGACATCAATAAGTTTTCCCATGTCAGTAATCGTCAACTGACCTCGAAGCTGGGGTGTCGGCACTACTACACTTTTCTCCCAAGCATATTTAAAATAAATCTCTTCTACACATTTTCCCTGTAATTTACATACTCATCGATTTTATTTCTCACAAGTTTCTTTCCTTTCCAAAAATATTTTTTTATTTTTCAAAATTTATTCTATCCTTTCAAAATAAAAGAAAAATACTTGTTAAAAATAAAAAAATCATTTTTGATATCCCAAATATATTATTTGATATTCCATTTCAAATCATAGAAAATATTTGTTTAATATTTCTATTAAAATAATAATTTTTATTAAGATAAAATAAAATAGTGTTCTGCAAATAAAATCTAGCTCAAGTGAGATGGGCATCGGATGGTAGTGGTCACGGGTTCGAGTCCTATTGGGGATAAATTTGGTCAGAACATATTGGCCATACAGCTGCAAAGTAAATAGTTATAAAATAAAATAGTTTTCCAATAAAATTCTAAAGGTCTCATAGCGAGATTTAACTAAATATATATAGAGTATATATATATATATATATATATATATATATATATATATATATATATATATATATATATGGAGCGCATTGAATTAAATACGGCCCACATGCCTCTCGACATCGACTTCTCTGGCAAAACGAAACAAAAAGGATCGGCTTGGCTCGTCTCGTTGCCTCTCCGATGCTCTAAGCCTGGGCTCTTTCCTATGGGAAGAGAAGATCAACTGGCTAGGGAATGAAGTTTTGTGCGTACCTTTCACCAATGAGGTGACCTGGTATTTATAATGGGTCATCATGATCACTTTCCTAGTTGGATGATGATATAGAATAATAACTTTCCTAGTTGGATGATGATATGATATTCCTCCCATTGGGTGAGAGATTTTCTTTCCTTATCGTAAACTGATTAATAAGGGATAATTGATGGGAAATAATTAGAAATAATCCTACTTTCCCGACAGGAGATCGCATTTCAATACGAATTCTTGACTGGCATTACCACTTCTTTGAAGCGGTGAATTCGGGCCCTTGCTTTGGGCCCATATTCGGGGGGGATGTCATCAAGGGCCCAACACTCGTACTCAGGGCCCGCTTTTGTTAATCCCTTCTGGGCCCTGGCATTTAGGTTTGCATTTGGCCCGCGCGCCCATTATTTTAAACCCCGATCAATTGCCCCCATTTTTATTGCTTAGCGAGGCAAGGGTCGCACTATTTCTGATCATTTAATCAACAAAAATTTATAACCTAAATCTTCCTACTTCCATAGCATAGTGTTATCGCAAGATAGCGGTCAGTGGTCTAACACGTGACTCGGTTTTCTTCGTGTAAATGATTTCATAATGTCAAAATGGTGAATTCTCACTTGGATTTTAAGGTTTTGTAAAAATAGTGGATTGGAATGTTTGTGAACTGAAAATAAACTGAACTAAAAAAATATGAAAATAAACTCAAGTATCTGGCCACTAGGTTGGAAAAGTCACAAGGTAAATGGGTTCCTGTCCCTTCTCGTAGTGGGAGGATGACCTATAGTCATGCCTCCCAACTCAGATCTTTCATTTAACAATCAAAACTAACCTCATTAATTTTCTTGAAATATAAAGATTTATTAGCCTTAAACGCTCCCCCGGGGTAAAGGAAAATCTATCCCCTAAAAATCTACCCTACATTAACTAATAAATGACAACTAATGAATATAAGTGGATCTAGCAATAAGCATCCACTGAATCCTAAAAGCTTGCTAAGTACAGGTTAACCAAGGTACATCAAAGAGATTTAAACCTAATGTGCAAAAAAGAGACATAAATACCCATAAATGCTTACATTAAAACATGAGAACCGGCTTATTTCACCTCTCCAAACCCTACCCCAAAGATCGCCCTCTTCATGATAGCGAAAGGTTTAGCTAACCATCCCTTGAGTTGTCATCCCGCGGTGTTCTTAAGCTTCCAGAGGAAGGAAAAGAAAAGCAAATGAAAAATGAAGCGGCAAAGAAAAGCGGGAGAACTACCGTCAAGGCTCAGATTTCCACCAAAAGCCAAAAGCAAAAAAAGTCCCCTTCTTTTCTATGAGTTTGAGCTTATATAGAGCTCCAAATAAGATAAAATACCAACACACCCTCAAAAAGACATTATACATGGAGGGCAAAAATGGGAAAAAGGGGAAAAAAAGACCAAAAAGTCAAAATTTTGAGGGAGAAATTTTCAGATTAAGTGCGAAATTTGAGCCTCGCTTTTCCTCCGTCCACATTTCCTTTTTGATTTTAAATCAGAAGCTGGTTTTGATCTAGATTTTCATGCTTGGGTCGATCCAACAAATTTGGCACATTAGTTGGTAAAAACTACAAAAATTAGCCACAATGCGGTTAGTAGAATAATGGACCTTTATCACCGTGCAATCAAAAAGAATTTGGGTTGATTAGTACACAAAAATTGCTCAAAGCTTACAATAGGGCTCAAAGTAGCACTTTGGGCACTAATCACTCCCAACCTGACACAGCCATAATCCCTTAGTGCAACGAGCAAAAGAAAGGAAGAGTAGACCAATTATATTTTCACAAAACCAAAAGATCTTCCTAAAAACGATATATTTAGTAATGTCTAACCCTCAAGAGGACCTACTAAGACCTCAGACAATAACCATCTTGGGAGAATGAAACATGTATACAAAATCAAGTTTTAGAAGAGTATCCAACTCGAGGGAATCACACGCCCGATCCCGCCTCGACCGATCGCATCCGAATCGAGTCCTGACACATATCATTCATACTATATATTGTAATTTTTGATCGGGACTCTTATTGACCTGTTCTTTCGAGCCGTATCAGATCTATTGGTGCACAACAATTTCAAGACAACAAAATCATTTGTACATATACAAGTAATCATCAATCGAGTGGTGTCCATCACAATTTATACACACATACGTAGTCCCATTTACCCATACATTTAAAATTTTCTATTGCCAAAATACCGTAGACATATAAATACCGGTGAGCACCTATCTCCGAAGTCGCCTTCTTTGCGGTCGATGTGGAATGTCCCGTTTTCTATCCTTGTCTTCTCGCTTCGACCTACACTGATTGAACACCCGCAAGCAAGCTTTACGCTTGCTGGGAACATAAGCATGGGATGCAAACCACCAATGGCGACCGTCACAAGCTTATACATATGCATTATATATATCTAAACATATTTCTATAACGTACTCCCTATCATCCGATATTCCTATCGCATGTCAATATTTTTCATTACATGTTCTATGTCTTTAGCATCTCCTTTATTTATACTTTTTCAGAGTTCCTATTTGAGTACTTTTATATATTCCTATACTTATCCCGTGTTCATTCTTCAAGCTTGTTATATGTCTTTCAATGTTCCTATTCTTTGTCAAGTTAGACATAGCATGTCTCTAGTCTATGCCTCTTTTCATCTTTCTAGCTTTTAAGTGATTTATTGCATTTTCTACTTCATATTTGTACTATTGTATACTTTCCTATTATAGGTGTTCATCTTGTACTTTTCATATCCCGTTATCCTCGTACTATTCCTATACTTCATACATTTGTAATGCTCTTAGTCTATCTATCCTATACTTTGTGCTTTTATATACTTTTATTACTTTTCTTTGTTCATATACTTATTTTCATATCAATTTATATTGTACTACTTGTTCTTGTAATTTATGCGTACTTTCATCACATAGCGGAGTGCTATGCTTCACCATATCAGTCATATCTTCTATACATATCATTTCCTTTTGGTTTCATGCCAAATACCTTAGAGCTGGATCACAGTATGTGCGAGGTACTATCAGCATGCGAGGCGGTGATCTGCATGCGATAATACGAAGGTATCATCCTTGTCTGAGCGTGACCTATGTCATATCTTGCTCGGTACGAAGGGTACTATCCTTTATGCAGGCGTGATTTCTATCTATTATTATTAGTGACCGCGCGGGGCCACCCCGATCGGCGGGATCCCCATATCATCGACCCAACGGGGCCTCGATATCTGTCTATGAATATCTTTGCCAGCAAGCTGTATCTTCCCTATAGGCATACCTATCTATCCCTCTACCCGGTCTAGCGGACAATCGACTTTATTACATTTTAAACAAATATCTCATAAGCATGAATAACTATTGTTATCATAATTGCTTATGCATATATCTATCATCACTTTACTACGTATTAGTTCTCATATACGCGGTTTCATATTACGGTTCTCATATATCTATATAATACATATATTCATATCTTTTTCTATCATTTGGATTTGTCTATCTATTTCATGAATGCATCTATGCACTCTTGTATTCATATATTCATATATAGCTTTCTATATTCATATCTCCTTATATCATTTATACATTTCTATCATGTTTTAGCTACTCTTGTACTTTCTATATTCCTATCATGTAGGCTTTCACTCATTCACATTTTCATATATGTACCCATCATTTATGTACATGTTCTCATTCCTATGCTTTGTCATCTTTTTCTTATCTCTATCGTTCTTATCATTTATGTCTTTCTATCATATGTTCCTAGCGTGTTCCATCTTATTCTTTTCGGTATGTCTATCTTATACTCATATCTTTTACGTATTCCTATCATTTGTTCTTAGCATGTTCTATCTATTCATTTTAAGTATATCTATCATATAATCCTATCATATGTATATTCATATCATTTAATCTTATATGCATATGTGCACATCATTCGTGTACTTTAGACTATCATATCTTATGACATGTTCTTATCATATCTTAGCATAATTTATGACATCTATCATATCTTATGACATATTCTATACCTTTCTATACTTGTACATTATGCAACCTATGTATTCTTATTCCTCTATGAATCTACTTTATTTAGAAATTGGAATCAATCCAATCGGATCATCCAAACTAAAGTTATGGCATTTTCATGCCAACTAGTCAATTCTGGAATTTTTCTAGTGACAGTTTGTATTACTCATTTTTCCAGGAGTCTTAACTTCATATTTTGACACTAGGTCATATACTCATTTAAAGCTAGGTGCTAAAGGGTTCTATTCAACTGGAATCACCCATTTCGAACTTAGGAACTCAGAGATACGTCCGAAGTAGCAGGACTTCTCTATGTTCAACACTGAAACCAGAGTTTGGTTTGCACATGGTCCCACTTCGAGTGTATTTTTGGGCCACTTAGGATCATAAATTGGCAATGCCTTCTCTTTAAGTTTTGTTCTCCTTGAAGTCTATTTTAATTATCACTTGAATCACCCAAATCGGATAAGAGAGGCTCAGGTAAGTTATGTGGCCAAAATACTAAAACTTGGTCAGATGGGAAAACCGAGACAGTTGTACCGGTAGAACTTAACTTCTACCGGTAGAACTTGGCCAAAAATGACCAGAATACAAGTTGTACGGTGGGACTTAACTTCTACGGTGAAGACACAGATACCAGAATGGGTGTTTTCTCACATTTTCTATACTTTTGATCCCCAATCACTTCTATACTTCAAACACACATCCAAACAATTCCAAATTCACCTTGGAATCTCTTTTCTACTCAATTTCTCTTTCAATTTCATATATTTCTTCAATAATTTATTCTAAATTACTCTCAAACCCACTCTAATTATGGGTTAAGACCCATACACAACTAAACATGATGATTAGTTAGGGTTTGTTCAAAACCCTAACTCAATTACTTTCATTTAACTATGAATCCATCCTCAAAGGGAGGATTTCATGTGCTTCTTGTAATCCTATTCAAGGTGTTGCAAGCTTACTTTTGAGAATTCTAGGGTTAGGAAGAAATCTTAACAAAAACCTAAGGTTTGGAACTCTAAACTTTTCTTGAATGCCCGCACAAACTCCATATGATCTATACGAATTAGTTCATACAAGAATCGAAGTTCCATACCTTTGATCTTAGCTTACTTGATCTCCTTCCTTTCTCTTACTCTTGCTCTTCTTCTTCTCTCTTTCTCTCTTCTCTCCTACTCCCTTCACGTTTTGTTTTCCTCCCTTGAGACCAATCTTGGTCTTTAAATCCATGTTTTCTAAGGCCTTGTTTGGCCCTCAAAATAACCCATTTTAGGTCAAGTTTGCTTATTTACTTTTAAACCCATAACTCATTCTATTTACAAAGCAATTTATGTCTATTATACTTTGGCCTCTAATTTTGTCAACTATGACTTTATACCCTCTTTAGACCAATTTCAAAATTGTCCTTAGAAGTTTTGTAACTTTCGGGTCTCTCATTTCCCGGTTTCACATTTAACTCATGAAACAGTCAAATTAGGCTTACAAAATACCCTAAACATGTCGAAAACGACTAGGGTATATTTCGGGGTGTTACAGAATCAACCTGAAACTTCCACCAAAGTCTAAGTGTTTATGTGATCAGTTTTTGCTTGTTAAGCCGCAAGGCGCACTCCCCCAACGATTCTTGCGAGACTGGGAACATTAACCAACCTAAATAGATTTGGCTTCACTCTTATTCCACTTTTCTTTTGCGGTAGGGTGCAATCTTTGAGAATCGACCTCACCAAAGTCCATGTAGCAGGGGGGATCCACCGCGACTTCCAACCCGGCTGGGCTTAGGGCATCAAGTCGCAAGGATCTTTTAAACCCTTGCCCGACTCTTCGGGTTTCACCTCGGACTCAGGAATGATTTGAGACTCCGGCCTCTGACTCTTCAAGCCTCACCCATCCACCCATGTAGCGAGTACTAAGTTGGCGGCTCCCAACTAGTTGGTTTAGGGCACCGGGCTTTAAAGACTTTCGTCATATACCCCTCGGACCGTGCTCGGGTTTCAAGACGAAGCATCGCGACTTTTCTATTCTTTTTCTTTTTCTTTTTCTTTTTCTCTTTCTTTTTCTTTATGGAAGACTTCATCGGCCTTCTTTTCTTGGGGGTCCTCAACCTATTGCGGTGGTCGTGAGAACTAAGTGAAGCTTTGCAAAGTAAGGGGGGTTAGGCAGTTTCTTAGCTTCTTAAAAGCGCGTGCCTTGTGTGTGGATAGCTAAAAGGTGGAAGAAGAAGGCTAACTATGGAACTTCAATGATCATTTACTTAATCATGCATGGAACTAATCAACATCAACGGTATTGAGGCGGTGTTTCAATTTCTAGCACGGGTTAAATGAAACCACAAAAAAAAAAAAAAAAGGTGCAAAAATTGGTGCAATTTTTGAGTTGACAAAATAAGTTGTATGGTATGTATAAAAATATATATCACTATGTTTTCGGGTTTTACAAAAACAAACAAACAGCTTCACAAAAAGAAACATAAAGCAAGCCACTAAGCATACAAAATGGGCTTTGCTCAAAGTATCACCAAAACATGAGTATAAAAACCACTTCCTTTGCTAACTCCCCCGACCGATGCATTGTCTTAATGGGGCTGGTGCGGAAAGTTAGAGAAGGAAGTGCTACCTCCTCAGGGGTGTGTAGCCGAGTGGAGGTCATCCTCATCCGGGGCAGGCTGAGGTGCTGCAGGGTGGGCTAGAGGAAAATATGTTGCTGCTTCCGAAAAGGCTTGAGTAGGCACTGATGGCGAGAAAAGAGGTAGGCCCAAGTGACTCTGCGTCTGCACTAGAATGGCGTGGTTCTGTGCGACGACTGACCTCGTAATGAGTCATCTCTCACCCAAAGGATTGTATGGGCGTGTAGCCTTGATGTTGGCGTGGTGAGAAGGTGCGGAATGCATCCGTAATGGCGAGAAAATCAGAGTGGGTATGTGGAGATATCTTTGCGATTGGTGCGGTGATGTACTAGGTCCATCTGTGTTGTAGTTACTGAGGTGCGGGGATGGAGCAATGGTATTGGAGGCTGCGATGATGCGTCTGAGGCTCTCACGTATCTTACAACGGATGGTCAACTGCTATGTCCTGAGGTGAGAGGTGCTGGCACGGGGCAGACGTGGCCACTTGTCAATAGTAAGAACATCCTTGCAAACTCGGCAGTGCTCTAGTCGCGACTCTTCAGGAAAACGAATGCTACAAAACATGGCAGAAGCGACCTCGGGGAGCAAGGAAGGGGTATAGCCTCGACTGGTCGAATTTGCGGTGAACGCGCATCCTCAGAACAAGGATATCGTGAAGAGCTGGCCGAACGAAACCCTCGAAATGGTATAGAGCCTCCGAGATACTCCTCTTCATTGCCACGCATTATCTTTGGGTGGGAAGATCGCCCAGACCGGTACGTGGTCGATGAGGGAGCATGCTCGGATTTTGCCTTGGAGAGTATAGACCACAACATTACGTCTCTGGATATATCTGAACCATCTCTCGCGAGGGGTGGGGCCCGGCACATGTCCGGTTGAGTTAGGTTGAGGCGGCGGGGAAATGGAATGAGGCTGCAATATTAGCGGCTTGAAGTGTCCCCTCGCGGCCATCAATCGAGAAATGGATAATAGTAGGATGAGGCACTCTCCTGGATGTCATGGTATGGTAGAACTCAATGACCACCAGGGGTAGAAGGCCGTGTGAGATTAAATATTAAAGCCTCCGAAGTCTGCATTGCACACTCCCTTATGGACTCCACTAGCTCGGATCTGCTGACCAAAGCTAGAAAATCAAAATATGTCTCATGAGTGCACTTCTCACGAATGCTACTTGATCAGTGCAATGGGGTCATGATGAGAGGGAGGCGCTAGATGAGAAGCGGAGGGACGAGATCACAGGGTAGGTCATCAACTGGTCCCTAGACATGTGGCGAATGGGGCTCCTATGACCTCGAGCAAGATGACTCGCCTGGGTCCGAAGTTCGGGCCCTCTCGGATGGTCGTGGATGAGCAGGAGATGGCAGAGTAGGCCCAACTCTGGTGTTGTACCTGCGAGGTGCGGGAGCAGTGGGATCGGGGGTAGGGGGACGACATTAGGCGTAGCGAGGGGAGGGCCTGTTCAGCGAGGGCGGAGGAAGGAATTTTGAGGCTGAAAGCCGGTGTCTCTCACAGGTCCTTGCCATGCTTGGATAAGGGAGGAGACAGAGAGGGTAGAGGATTTTACGCTACACACACTTACGATAGAAAACCAAAAAATTATAAGAATTTGCAAGCGAAAATGAAAATTTGAAAGCAAGCCCAAATTAAGGAAATTAAGAAAGTCACAAACAAAACTAAAAACAAACAAAATTCAAAATAAAAATTGGAGTGACTTCTAAGTTGCTTCAGAAACCACCCACACTCAGGTAGCCTTTTAGATTTTATGGGGGTTAAGGAAGTCTCCTCCTTATGCGCTATGTGTTTATGCTTGCATAGGGTTTCGACCTTTGCCCATTAACCTTGAAGCATACATTGTCTTTGGAGTTGAAGCGAGGTTTGCGATCCATTGAATGAGCCTCTGGATGGTGAATGGCCTAGTCCGTCTTGACTTAAGCTTGCTTGGAAAAGGTGGGCTTGGGTAAATGGCGACACTTGGTCTCCTTGTTTGAAATTATTGCGAGCTATTAGCTAATCATGCCATTTCTTTAACTTATCTTTTGCAATTCTTGAGTTGAAGTAGGCATCATTCCTTAGCTCTTCGACTCGTGATATCGAGGGCCTTTAGAGCCAGCTGCGCACGTATCCGGGGTTCGGCTTCTTCTTTGCCCACCATGCCTTATAGTTAATTTTCACGGGCGGTGACATGCCTTTGCCATAAACTATAGGCGAAAGGGGACATGCGAGGATGGTTTTGTATGTTGATTACGTATGCCCATGCAAGTCCGCGTGACTTGAGAGACCAATCATTTCCGTTAGAGTTCACCACTTTCATTAGTATTGTCTTGATTTCCCTGTTGGCTAACTCAACCTGACCACTAGTCTGAGGATGGTAAGGGGTGGCCACTTTATGTTTGACACCATATTTAGTTAGGAGGTTCTCAAAAGGCTTGTTGTAGAAATGCGAACCTCCATCATTGATTATGGCCTTGGGGACCCCAAATCTGGAGAAGATGTTCTCATTTAGGAATTTTAATACCACCCTGTGGTCTGCTACTCTGCAAGGCACTACTTCAACCCATTTTTGACACATAGTCAACTCCCACCAAAATGTAGATGTATCCAAAGGAGGAAGGGGTCTCCTTGAAATCGATGCCCCAAACATGAATAGATTGACCTCTGAAATCGGGTTCAAAGGCATCATGTGACCGACGAGATTTTTGATCTTTGGCATTTGTCGCATTCTTGCACATGGTATGAGCATCCTTGAAAAGGGAAGGCCAATAAAATCCAGATTGTAGTACCGCCCTGGTAGTTTCGAAGCAAAATGGCCTCCACAGCCATTCTCTCATGGCGGTGGTAGTATCCCTTATTGATACGCATCGAGCACACATCTTCGATTATCCCAATCGGCACGAGTGTTGTCTGAAGGGTTCTTCCCAATAAAATGAGTGAATTTTTGCAAGAAAACTTCTGTCTTGTGCCTTTGTCTAGCTAGTAACTCTCTCCTGTTGCCAAGTAATTGGCAATGTGGGCATACCAGGGTGTGTTTTCAACCAAGAGCAGGGACTCTTCAGGGAACTCGTCATTGATTAGAGGGTTGTGAGTGTGCTATTGTTAATCTCTATAGATGATCTACAACAACATTTTCCACACCCTTTTTATCCCTGATTTACAGGTTGAACTCTTGCAGCAGGAGAACCCATCTAATGAGCCTAGCTTTAGCATTATGTTTGGTGAATAGGTACTTCAAGGCTGAGTGATCTGTGAATATGATTATGTCTGACCCAACCAAATAAGCTCGAAACTTATCGAGGCGCAGACCACTTTGCCCGAAAGCTCCTTCTGTGGTAGTGTAATTTCTGAGCCTCGTTCAATGTCTTGTTAGCATAATGGAGCCATAGGCTTTCCTCCTTCCCTTTGCAGGAAGCTGCTCGATGGCGGGTCGGCACGTCGCACATTACCTCGGTAACTTCGGTTAGGCCCTCACCTTATTGGTGCAGTGGTCAAATGACATGAGCTCCTCAAAAGCTCCTTTGCAGTCTTAAGTCCCACATAAATTTGGCATCTTTCTCTAATAAACATAAAAGGGAGCTTAACAATTTTAAGAAGTCCATGATGAACCTCTGTAAGAAACGCATGCCACAAGGTACCTCTGATCTTCACATTTGTGGGAGAGGGCAATTTGGAAATCATCTCAATTTTAGCCTTGTCAACTTCAATTCCTTTCTTGGAAATAATATGTCCCAGTACTATCCCCTGGTTGACCATAAAATGGAACTTCTCCCAGTTCAGTTCCAAGTTCTTCTTTATGCACCTATGCAGGACAGTTTCTAAGTTGATCAGGCATTCTTCAAAGCTTCCTCCATAAACTGTAACATCATCCATGTAAACCTCCATAATGCGCTCCACTAAATCGCTAAAGATATTGAGCATGCAGCGCTGGAATGTGGCAGGGGCATTACACAAGCCAAGGGCATCCTCTGTAAGCTTATATGTGCCCGAATGGTAGGTGAAGCTAGTCTTCTCTGGGTCAGCCCTACGTAATCTCAATTTGAAAATGGCACGAATAGCCATCCGGGGCATTAGAAGGGTGGCGAAAATTCTTTGAAGTTGATCCATGAGGGTAGAGGAAGTGATCCTTTGTATCGCCTCATTTAATCTTCTGTAGTCAATACACACCCTCCAGCTTGTGGTAAGACGGGTGGGCATCTCCTCTCCCTTTTCATTATGCACGATGGTTACCCCTGATTTCTTAGGCACAACCTGGGTTGGACTCACCCAAATGCTATCAGATATGGGGTAAATGATACCAGCTTGTAGCAACTTTAGGACTTCTGCTTGAACCACTTCCTACATATG
The DNA here is from genome assembly GCA_016808115.1 of Tetrastigma voinierianum. NCBI lineage: Eukaryota > Viridiplantae > Streptophyta > Magnoliopsida > Vitales > Vitaceae > Tetrastigma > Tetrastigma voinierianum. The sequence continues at coordinate 81,051 of JAEQBH010001761.1, forward strand.
AGGATTTAGTCTCCTGCAGTGGTTTGCCTTATTAGTTTTAGCCTCCCTCTAAGTAGATGTGATGGGTGCAAGCTGGCAGGCCTAATACCCTTTAGATCGGTGATTTTCCACACCCAATAACTGCTTGTTCTTCACGAGGATGCCCGAGGCTATTTTCTGTATGAAGCTCTTGAGCAAGGATACTTGACCAGAGCCTTCCCATTCTGTTCTTCTAAGTAGACATATTTCAATTCCAGTGGTATGGGCTTGAGATCTAGTTTTTGAGGCTCATCGGCTTCTCCCCCAGTCAGTAGAGGTAAAATTTCTTCCTTTTTTCTCCAATGCCTCACACTTTGCATTCCATGCCTTGGGTTTCTCACACTCTTCGGGACGGAGTCAAAAGTTCCTCGGTGGTACACCACGCTCTACGCTCTTGTCGGCACATTCTTCCTAGGATTGTCAGCATCATTATCAGGAACTGCATTTAGGCCTCTTCACAGGTTGCATGTGCTTCTAGGATTATATATAATTATCCATGTGTTGATAATGTTGCATGTAGTTCTCATTTGCATGTAACATGTTATAATATAAAATGGCATAATTGCATTTCATATGCACGGGGATATCGCGTCAAGTCGGATGTATGTGCATGGTATTGGTTATTCACCATTCTTGGTGAATATGTATTGAGCTCAGAAATTAGGATAACGTCCAAAATTGAGACTCACGGGTGCATAAAATAATAATAATAAATTTCGTGTGTTTGGGTGAGCGGGATAAGGCCAGATCCCGAGGGTAGAAGAACCCCGAATTTTAGTCTTGGAGAGACATATGCATCCAACAATGAAAGTTCATGGAAGTGTCGGAAGGCGTGCGAAGCCTGAGGTGAGACCCCGGAAATTCACTATCCAAATAAACACACGGGATTGGATAAATTAAAATGAATATTGGAGGGTTATCCAATGGGTTAAGTCATTGGGTGAAACACCAATGACTAGTTTTCACACTTGGCATTTGCATGTGTGATGGAGTCGGTTAGGACTCGGGTTATGGGCATGAGGAGTTTCATCTCATGCATGACATGAAGAAATTTCATATAGGATTGTATTTTCTGAATGGAATGTGGTTTGATGTATGTATGTCATTGCATGTGCATTTAGGCGATGAGTAGCCCTTGTAGGAGAATTTTTCTATTGGGCATTGCTCACCCCGTCATGTGACCCCCTTTTAGGCACATGAAGTGTATAGGAAGCGACACTTTCCCGTGGTCGTGATTTGCAGAGTAGACATGGCCTTGAGTAACATTTTTGTAAAAGTGTTTTGTATAAAGGATTTTATTTGGACTATTGTATAAATGGTCGAGTTATGTAATTATGGTAAGGGCGTGATCCCGGACCCTACGATTGTAATTATTAATTTTCTTTCATATTTTAGATTTAAATATAATGAATTGTTCTGGGTGAAGGACGTATGGAGGAGTAGTCTTAGAGTAACTCGGTGTCCACATGAGTAGTTAGTAGGTCCGGTACCAAGACTTAAATTAAAACTGACCTAAGACAAAAATTTGTGGGTTGACGGGTTGTCAATAGGACCCCTGGAAATTGTGGTGTCACAGCTTAGTATCAGAGCTCAGGTTAACGATTACCTAAGAGCTTGGGTGGGGGTATCCACTAGTGTTTTCGGATATTGGATTATCATAGCTGAGTATCGAGAGTTAGGTGTCCAAAATACCTAGGATTAGTGGGTATGGGTATAGAATATGGCATTGTGTGCATTGATTGCTTTGGTGTTCTAATATGTACCACAATAGATGTATTGTGGTTGTGTGAATATATACATGATAGAATGTGTATAGAAATTGAAGAACACTGGGGTTAGCAAACATAACCTTAAGGGTTCGGAAAACGAATAAGCATGATAACGCAGGAATGGTTATTTATTAGTGTTTGACATTATGCACCACTACTGTGATAAATGAAAAGAGAGAATCTCAAATTGCTATCTTAACTTCTGTAGATGGCAAATCGAGGGCGCAAAAGTAGAGGTCGTCTAAGGGACAATAGTCAGCCACCACCTGTGTTTGACCCACAGGCCTTCATAAAGGCTATAGGCACTACAGTTACCATCATTGTGCTGGTAAGCGCTATGGTTGCTACCATTGCACAGGCTAGTGCAGTTGGGGGTCAAGGATGATCAAGTAACCTCCAACGGTTTATAGCACGTCATCCTCCGAAATTTACTAGGGGAGGGGATCTAGTGGTAGCTAATCAAGGGCTCCGACAAGTTGAGAGGATTTTGGAGGTTATGGAGATTACCTCCGATGCTACGAGGATCGAGCTAGCCACATTTCGGTTAGAGGGTGAGTCCTAGATATGGTGGGAATGGGTTAGAGCCTCGAGGGATCCTGAGTCGATGACACGAGGAGAGTTCAGAGAGCTTTTCATGGGTAAGTTTTTCCTGACATCTACTAGGCATGCAAAAGCCTGGGAGTTCCTTGAGTTGAAGCAAGGAAATATTATTTGTGCTCGATCATGTAATTCAATGGTCAACATAGTTTGGGGATGACTAATGACCCCTGAATGGCCAAGGTGAGGCGGGGATGGCACAGTTGTCCGTCAGGAATGGGTGTAAGTTTCTCCTACAAGACATGTACTCTATGGTCAGGACGGCTATGACCATAGAGAGAGAAATAGAGGATGCACAGAGTATCCAAGGTGCGGGTACTAGTGGCAAGAGGAAGGAGGATCAACCTTCTTCTAGTTCGAGAAAAGCTGAGAAAAATTTGCTATGCCCAGGGACCTCGGGGATAAGCGACTCTCGGGCCAAGGCTGGTGGGCCCCTGTCGGTCAGGACAGTGATGTGTTTCCATTGCCATCAGCCCATACATGTGAGACGGATTGCCCGTGGGCGGGATCAGAGATCTGAGCACCTTAATCCCGATCGCCCGATGGGAGGCGCGGATGCGGTTTGTTCCTCACCCACCCGGCATGGGCGGGGCGTGTTAGTCGGTCTTTGCACAGCGCTTACTATTTCTCATATGGGCCAGGGCATGGGTCGGGGTCGAGGCCAAGACTTCCAAGCCAATACTTCAAGGACCCAGGGGCGTGTCTACGCTGTGGTATCGCATATTGAGCTTGCATATCAGTATGATATACAAGGTATGTTTTCTCTCTCACAAGAGTGTTGTTTAAATTTGGATGCATTATATTCATGCTTATTGTTCCATCTAGTGTGGATGTTTTGGGCTTAGAGGGGGAGACCTTGGAAGAGCCGTTGGATGTGAACTTTTCCTTAGGAATTAGGGTGAGTGTTGATTAGATAAGTCGGGATTATGAGCTAGAGATCTTAGGGATTCTACTCATTGTGGACCTGGAGGTCATGGACATATCAGATTTGAATGTCATTCTTGGCATGGATTAGTTGATAACACATCGAGTCGTCATTGAGTGTGATCGTAGGAGGATTACTACCTACACATATGACGGTATTGTGTGACTTTGGGGAGAAGGAGTGCTACCAGTTATCTATCCCGGATGGGTGGACGGTTGATGGGTTGGCTAGCAATCATACCCTAGATGATGAGGACAATATTTAAGTATACCTCGGGTGGTTTTCGCAGTATGGGGGCGTCTTTAGGATGAGCTACAGGGATTACGCACAAAGGATGTAGACTTTGTCATTGAGTTACACCCTGGTATGTCGCCAATTTCTATGACTCCTCATAGGATGGAACTATTTGAGTTACAAGAACTCAAGGTCCATTTGCAGAAATTATTGGACAAGGGTTTTATTAGACCGAGCACTTCACCATGGGGCGCTTCGGTTCTATTTGCTAGGAAGAAGGATAAGACTCTTCGACTGTTCATTGATTATAGACAGTTGAATAGGGTTACGATCAAGAATCGGTATCCTTTACCGAGGATTGATGATTTGTTTGATCAGTTGAGAGGGGTGCGAGTCTACTCCAATATAGACCTTCGCACTGGTTATCATCAATTGAAAGCGTATCCTAAATAGCGTTGAGGGCCTTGGTATGGGCGCCCGAGTTCACAATGATTGCCCGCCGGGTTGGCGAATGCTCGGCGGCATTCATGGATCTCATGCATAGGGTATTCCAGCCCTATTTGGATTAGTTTGTTGTGGTATTTGTTAATGACATCTTGATCTACTCCCGATATGAGGGAGAAGCGAGGATCATTTAGGGATTGTTCTCCAGCACTCGGGGACGTATCCCGGTTGTATGCGAGTTTAGTAAGTGGGGTTTTGTGAAACTCTTGAGGTGAAATTCTTGGGACATGTCATGTTGGCTAGTGTGTAGACCTGAGAGAAGGTTGAGTTGTTATGAGTTGGGAGAGAAGTAGAAATAGGTTTCGAGATCTGGTTTCTTGGGAGGCCCGGAGGGGTACTACAGGAGGTTTATTAAGGATTTCTCCGGCTAGCAGCACTATGACTAGATTGACCCGAAGGGAGTCAAGTTTGAGTGGGATGACCTGTGTGAGAAGGCATTCCAGGAATTGAAAAGGAGGCTTACTACAGCTCCTATTCTGATAGTCCCGGAATAGAGACAGAGGTACACAATGTACTGTGATGCCTCTAGGGACGAACTAGGATGTGTCTTGATGCAGTCCGGGAGGGTTGTAGCTTATGGTTCCAGACAACCAAAGAATCATGAGCAAAATTACCCTACACGACTTGGAGTTGGTGGCCATTGTCACACAGCGGGACCTCAACATGAGGCAACACAGATGGATGGAGTATCTAAAGGATTATGACTTCGTTTTGCATTACCATCCTGGTAAAGCAAATGTAGTAGTTGATGCACTCGGTCGGAAGTCACGGGGAGTGCTTGCTAGTGTAGTTTCCTTGGAGTGGCAGATGCTCGAGACTATGGGGCAGTTCAGATTACAGTACTGGGATCAGGCTCAAGGTACTTTGGGGAGTCTGGTGGCTACGTCATCCCTACTGAGCAGAGTGATTGAGTCATAAGGGCAGGACACAGAGATATCATTCATCAGGGACCGGATACAGGCAGGTACGGGTGACGAAGGCTGGGCCATCCACATAGATGGTAGTCTTCAGTATACAGGGTGGGTTGTGGTTCCCCGGCTATGTCCCCGAGGAGATGAGAGCCTCGGAGTTCCACTCAGTTTTCTTTGTGCATCATTAGCGCGAGGTATCTTGGATCGCCGTCGCGATGTGCTGGTGTGGAATGACCCGGAGCCACGTTGAGATTTTGTTCAACGATGTCTCACGTGTCAGCAGGTCAAGGCTGATCATCAAAATCCAGCAATGCTACTTCAGCCATTAGAGGTAGCGGAGTGGAAGTGGGAGCACGTCACAATGGACTTTGTGACCCACTTGCCACAGACATCACAGAGGCATGGTGCGGTACGGGTGATAGTGGATCAACTTATTAAGTCGGCACATTTTCTGGCAGTGCGGATGACCTTCACATTGGAGGAATTCTGCAGGTTGTATATTCGAGAGATTATCTGGCTACATGGAGTACCAGTGTCCATAGTAGCGGACAGGGATCCCAGGTTTACGGCACACTTTTGGAAGAGTTTCCAAAAGGCCATGAGGACACAATTGATGATGAGCACTGCATTTCATCCGCATATAGATGGTCAGTTGGAGAGGACCATACAGATTTTAGAGGACATGCTACGAGCATGCGTCCTAGATCTTAAGGGTAGCTGGGAGGAGCACTTACCCTTAGTGGAATTCGCCTATAACAACAGTTATCAGGTGAGTATACAAATGGCACCCTATGAGGCCTTATATAGGAGGCCATGCCAATCCTCGATTTGTTGGACAGAGGTGGGAGAATGTTCCATCACTGGTCCAGATTTGATTAGAGACACCTCTAAGAAGGTGGATTTGATACGGAAGCATCTTCTCACGGCTCAGAGCTGACAGAAGTGCTACGCCGATAGACGACGTCGACCTCTAGAGTTTGAGGTGGGTGATCACGTCTTCTTGAAGGTGATGCCTAAGAGAGGAGTGGTCAAATTCGGCAAGTGAGGGAAGTTAGAACCGAGGTATATTGGGCCCTTCGAGGTACTTGAGAGGGTGGGCACAGATGCATATCAGTTGGCTTTTCTGTAGGGATTTATCAAAAAATTAATCATGAGGTGTTCATGTCTCCATTAACAAGGAGTATACTCGGATCCAGCTCATACGGTGGATTAGGGAGAGATTGTGTTGATACATATAGGACCTTCAAGGAGGGACAGTCACGTATCTTGGATAGTCGGGATCGGGTTTCACGACCGCAGATCATGAAATTTGGTGAAACTATTAGCAACAGAAGTGGAGGAGGCAACTTAGGAGCATAAAGGACGATGCGGGCCACCCTATCACTTTGATATTTGAGGATTAAAGATGATTGTCTAATATTTGGAACTAGAATAATTACTACATATGCATGTGCTTATGTGTGCTAGTATGTATGAATTTTAGGACGAGGGAAATTGATGCATTGGGGGAAGGAGAATGTAAAACCCGGGGAAAATTCCTTTTAGAAAATGGTAAAGCGTAATTTTCGTTTGGAAACCGGAAATTTTCTAGATCTCGGATGACAAAACGGACTTCATCGTTGAATTTGTCTCGCGAAATCTAGTTACCCCGTCAAATTTTGTTGGATTATGAGACAGTCGGAATTTCACGTTTTTCGAGGCATCGGGTATCGGATGACACATGACATGATCATGTGGATGCCACATGGCACCGTAGGGGAGTGAAACATGGCATGAGTCATGTGGTACACTTGTGTGAATGGCTCATATTGAGCCATGTGTCAAATGAGGGAAATAAAGGGAAAAGAAAAATCAAGAAATTAAGAGAAAAAAAATGTGAGAGTGACAAGTGGCAAGGGCGAAAGTGAGACGAGTTTCCCATGGGCTGATTGTGCATGAATCAAAATGAGGAAAAAACCAAAGAGAAAAGAAATAAAGAGAAAATGAAAAAGGAAAAAATTAGAAATAAGATAAAAGGAGAAATGAAAATGATATAGAGCAAACAAAGGAAGTATGTTCGATGGATAAGAAAGGGAGAAAAAGAAAGAAAAAAAAAAAGAAAATGACGGGAAGCAAACAAGAGAGAAGGAGAGGAAACCGGATAGAAGAGAGAAATATATTCATTATATGAGATTTCAAATTCAATAAAAATGTTTTAAAGAAGTATGTTAATAGATTCGATATATGTAAATATATTTATAGTACATATTCAATCATACGATCTTCGTTGAGAATTTACACATTTGTAAATGTTGTACAATTAGCCACGATAAAAATTCAAAGGAGAGGATAGAGCCAAGATATCATCTCATATCCTATGTCACAAGTTTGCTTGATGATCATTTATCCTATATTCAATCAATATAATATAATGTAATCAATCATTTATTTATCCATATTTTTTTATATATCATCTATTTGATATATAGTAATGTAATTAAATTAATACTGGAGATGCATATCCTATATCATAAATTATTTTTGTTTTCCTTATTTAAAAATACTTTTTATGAAGAAAAGTATTTTTATGAAGAAAAAACTATATATATATATATATATATATATATATATATATATATATATATATATATATATATATATATATATATATATATATATATATTACATATAAAAGTACTAAGTGTTTTACAAAATTTGCTTCCAAAACTACCTTTTTTAATACTTATACTTATCAAACAAATTTGTAACAGATTTTTTTAATTGTCTCAAATCAATCAATCTTTTTTTATGGTCTCAAATCAATCAAATATATAACGATATTTTTCTTATTATCTCAAATCAATCAAATATATAACGGATATTTTTTTTATTCTCTTAAATCAATCAAATGTGTAACGGATGCTTTTGAAAATAAATGTACAAGGAATCTTTAATTATCATACCGAAACGATCCTTGTTGTTAATAAACTTTCATATTTTCATTAATCGTTTCTTTTGTATGAGCCTGATAGAGTTCATGTTGGGTTCACAAGTGGTGTTAAATTTTGCTAGATCTACTCCCTATGTCATGCCTTTTTGAAATGTCCAGCTCTTTATCAGGGTCAATCAATATTATTGTAAACAATATTTTTAATAAAAAGAAAAAAATAATAAAAAGTCACGAATTTTTGAAACGAAGTGTTCAAGAAATTTCGACAAGTTCTAAACCTAAACCTAACACAATTGAATTTTGATGTCACAAATTCTTCACTATCTGGCAGTGGTTTCCTCGAAACCCTTCAAACCATTCTATATATACTAAAAGAGCTTCTTCAATAATTCCTCACAATCGTCTTCTTCTTCCTCACTATCTTCTTCTTAGTGTGTACTGAGAATGCTAGCGTCTTCTTCTTTGCTTGTAGCAGCCTTGCCCTCTTCTGGGTTTGCGAGAATCTTTGAATAATCGGCGTGAGGAGAACATAGCAAGTCATGCTTTCAATTTCCTTCATAAGCGTGCGCTCTCAGGCTACAAGCTCTACATCCACAACCTTCACGCCTTAGTCGCAGATGTCACCTACATCACCGCCATGTTCGTCTCCTTCCCTCGGCCTACGGGGCCGTCCCCAAGACCTTCTGAAATTCCTGTCTCGTTTCTCATCGTAGATTCTATTTGTTGTGTTTGTCGCAGCGATTTTTGTTCTGTCTTGATAGTTACGATTTCTGCGATTATGGGAGTGAACGGGTGTTTAGGAGCTACATTTGTATTTCTTCATACAGAGGATAGCGGCGCAGTGGGAAGAAGATGATGAAGAAGAAAGTGTGAGCTCACCATCTATTTGATAAAATGACAAAATAAAGGAGTAAGTTACAGTTAACAGGATTTTCATTTTCCTGATGTTGTTTTTGCTCATCATCATTGCTAGTAGATGTTGATATTGTATTCATTAACTTTAATGAAATGTTTGGTTAAAACACATCAAATTAGGGATGGTAATTTGCTCCAAACCCGTTGAAGAATTCGATACCCGATCCGAGATCCGAATGGATGAGGGTATGAAGGACTATTTTATACTTAATTAAATATTCGGATAATAGGGTTCGGAGATTCGAGGATGGGGATGAGTCAGAGTAAATCTTATACCCGGTCAGTCTCTCGACCTAAATAATTCGATTAAATATACATAATATATATTTTTATTATATTAAAAACCCCTAAAGATAAAACATACGAGATGTGAAAAATAATTTGTTCATGAAATCACATCACAATAATTCTTGTCACTATTATACAACAAATTATTTTTAATATTCATGATTTTCAAAAACAATTCATTTCACAAATTTTAATAGGGTATTTGGGTAGGGTATAGGTACTGGATTCTCCAATGGATATAGGGATGAAGATAAAAAATCCAAATTCGATGGGGATGGGGATGGGGATGGAAATAGAATAAAAAATGGAAACGAAGAATCTAAAATCATACCCAAATCTGACCCATTATTATCCTTACATCAAATAATCAAAAATTTGTAAATCTAACATTTCCCATATTTTTTCTTAAAAAATAACATAAGTGAATAGAACTAACATTCTTGACATAAATTATACTGCCCAGAAAATGACTGAGAAAGAAATTCCAACAAGTGATAGTTGCTACCTCGGTTCCCTTTCACATACTTGGCGTCTGTTTTCTCCTTCAAGATCCCAAAGACATCATGACATAGATCCTTCATAGCTGTAGAAACCTACATTTGATAGTTGTGAATTAGTATTAAAACACTTAAGGGACAATGCCTATCCATGTTGGGTGCACCAAAGCATTATGCTACAAAAGTTCTCTTACAGAGAAAAATTCAGATTCAGATGTCCCACAGAACTTAATCAACTTAAAGCTTGTCCATCTTCAGCTGTAAGAGATGGGAAAAAAAAAAGGAAATTAATCACTCTAAGTTAATGACATCTCCACTGAGACATATTGTCAAACAGATAATACATGTACATGTTAAAAGAGATCAGGATGAACCCAGTTTTAAATAAGTAGAATGCCACAGCAGTAAATACTGGCCGATAAAGTCAGCACTTATCCGCCAGAGCTTGGCAATGATGCAAGAAACCGATGCTATATCGACATTAAAACCATCATCAAATCAAATCACATCTAATTATAAGAAATTTGGCAATGACATGTACATTTCAAACAACTTGTATGAATGCTAGAAAAGAGGAAGCACAAAGAAATCATCGAAGTTTATTTGCTTGTACGACCCAGGCAAATTTTCAAGCATGTAGCAGATTTCATTCCCCCCTTAAGAACAATCAACCGGCATACAAGCAATAGAAATCAAAGCTTAAAAAACGTAGGATGATAATGGGTCAGATTTGGGTATGATTTTAAATTCTTCGTTTTCATTTATTATTCTATCCCCATCCCCACCAGATTTGGATTTTTTATCTCCATCCCTATATCCATTGGAGGGTACCTATACCCTACATAGATACCCAGTAAAATCAGGAATGAAATGTTTTAGAAACCATGAATATTAAAAATAATTTATCATATAATAGGATAAGAATTATTGTGATGTGATTTTATGAATAAATTATTTTCACATCTTGTATATTTATTTTTAGGAGTTTTTAATATAATAAAAATATACTGTGATGACATAATATCAACATCTACTAGCAATGATGATTAACAAAAAACAGTATCAGGAAAATGAAAATCCTGTAAACTGTAACTTACTCTTCGTTTTGTCATTTTATCAAACGGATGGTGAGCTCACACTTTCTTCTTCATCGGCTTCTTCCTCACCGGCAGCGGCTTATCCTCTATGAAAAATACAAACAGAAAAGCCCTAAACACCCGTCCACTCCCACAATCGCAAACAGAACTACCGAAGAGAACAAAATAGCGTACAAACACGAACAGAATCGACGATGTGAGAAACGATACTGTGAATTTCAGGGAGGTCTTCTTGGGGGACGGCTCCCGCGGAGGCCGAGGGAAGGAGACGAACATGGCGGTGATGTAGAGGTGCATTACCGCGGCGGCGAAGGCGTAGTTATTGTGGATGTAGAGTCTGTAGCTTGAGAGCATACAGTTGAAGGTGAAGGAAATTGAAAGCATGACGTCTGCTATGTTCTCGCGCTGATTATTCAGCATTCTCAGTAAACTGTAAGAGGAAGAAGAAGAAGACCTGCATTCTCAGTAAACAGTAAGAAGAAGAAGACGATTGTGAGGAATTATTGAAGAATATACAGAATGATTTGAAGGGTTTCGAGGAAACCACTGCCAATAGTTAAGAATTTGTGACATCAACATTCAACTGTGTTAGGGTTAGGGCTTAGAACTTTATAGGAAATTTCTTGGAACACTGCGCCTAAATTTGGGGACTTTTTAATTTTTTTTTTCTTTATATTAATAAAATTGTTTAAAATAATATTGATTGGCCTGGTCTTTAGCTGGACGTTTCAAAAAAGCATTGACATAAGGAGTAAATTTAGCAAAATTTAACACCAACTCAGAACCTTAACATGAATTCAAGACCTATGCTAAAAAAGAAATGATTAATGAAAAGATGAAAGTTTATTCGTTTTGGTATGATAATTAAAGATTCCTTATACATTTATTTTCAAAAGCATCCGTTTACATATTTGATTGATTTAAGAGAATAAAAAAATATCCGTTATTTATTTTGTTGATTTGAGAGAATAAGAAAAATATCGTTATATATTTGATTGATTTGAGACCATAAAAAAGATTGATTGATTTGAGACAATTAAAAAAATCTGTTACAAATTTGTTTGATAAGTATAAGTATTAAAAAATATAGTTTTGGAAGCAAATTTTGTAAAACACTTCATACTTTTATATGTAATATATATATAGTTTTTCTTCATAAAGAATTATTTTCAAAATAAGGAAAACAAAAAATAATTTATGATATATAGGATATGCATCTCCAAAGTATTAATTTAATTAAGATTAATATATATCGAATAAGATATATAAAAAAATATGGATAAATAAATGGACTGATTATATTATATTATGTTTGATTGAATATAGGGATAAATGATCATCAAGCAAACTTGTGACATAGTTTATGAGATGATATTTTGGCTCTTTATTCTCTCCTTTAAATTTTAATATATTGGTAACTAATATGATCTAATTGTTCAACATTTACAAATACAATTTCTCATAACGAAGATAGAAAATAGTTTAACATGCATTTTATAAATATATTTACATATATAGAATCTTATTAACATGTTTCTTTAAAACATTTTTATTGAATTTGAATACTCATATAAAATGAGTATTTAAGATATTTATCAATAACTTTTTCAATTCGCCACGATCCAGCTTTTAAAACATCGGCCGAGAAATTTTTAAGAAGAGAAAGATGTCCATCGATGACCTAGACAAGCTTCCTTTATACCATTTCGCCGCCTCTTATAGGGCACCGTGAGGGTCGGCCGTCTGGGGTGGCCCCACTTTATAGTGGGCTCCTTTTGAAATAATAAAATATTATATATATTTATAACTTATAATTAATTAAATATAATAAAAATCTTGGTCATAATAAATTTCTCCTCAAAAAACTCACGTTAAACGCAATAAAGTTCTCTCAAAAGACTTACACAATACACAGCTTAAGTCTCACACGTACCTAATTTCCATTAAACGATACGTCTGCAAACTCCTTAAATCACGATTACTCTACGCGACTTATTTCTTTTATTTTTTGCTAAAAAAGCTTAAAACACTCCCGATCAACAACGCCACAAAGCAAAGATCGGAATCTTGGACGTATTATACTGCCTATCAAAACATACGCAATAACAAATCGATTTTAATGGGCTTTAATTATCGATTTTTATCTAAAACGCTTAATAAACTTACAAGAATTTTTATATAATGTTGAATATATTTGTTCAATAAAATTTTATTTTAAACTTATATATATATATATATATATATATATATATATATATATATATATATATATATATATATATATATATTTATATTGTTTCAAAAAAAAAATAGACTAGGCCCCTATAAAGTAAGGGCCGGCCCTGTTCCTTTTGCTTTCATTTCTGAGCCAAAGAGAAGGGGAGTAGTGAAGCGTATTAACCCTCACAAATTTTTATTGATCTTCTTCACTCAGTGCACATTTATCCTTTTGGGCTCAATAAATGGTTTTATTTATACTATTAAGAGCCACCCACATGACTTAGGCTTGACACCACTTCATCCACGACTATAGTGGAGTCATCTATGATACTGTGCGACATGCGTCCCTAAGTCAAGCGAGGGGTACTGGCTCTTAACCATCGACTTTTTCTTCCCTTAGTTAGGGCGTGATTTCAGGTGGCAGCGAAAGGTCAGTAGGCCTGCAGGCGTTGCCATGCTTGGGATGCTGTTGCTAAAGAGGGGGAGCCTGGATCGCCTGAGGGCAGCTATTGTTCCTCGTAGAGGGCCTGAGGCCCATCTCGCATTCCTTCATGGGATCCAGCCCTAGGTTCTTCCATGCTGTTGCTAATGTGTACATTCATGGCTTCTCAAAACACCCATGATGAAGATATTGACAATTCTCACCCCAACAATTTTAAATCTACTAATTAAATCAACAATTAATCAAATTTTATCTGTAAAAATTTGAAAAATAAGTACACCAAATATCCAAACAGGGACTCAATTCAATCAATGTTACAACAATGTCCAAGCAGGAGTAGTTTGGCTTTTGAATATGCCTACCAAGGATAAGAAAGAAAAAAATACATGCAAAGATTCTAAAATGAAAGAAATTAAATGAGATAATTTCAGAACCCAGGCATGTGGATAATCCAAAAAATGAAACTGAAACCTTAAAATTTTACAAATTTTACTTGGACTACTAGGAAAAACATGAAAGATGCTTCTAAATTTAATTTAAAGCCAAAACGACAATTAGGGAGGCATGTGATAATCCTAGCAGTTTAGTTGAATATAGGAAGCATAGTATTATTTACACATATGCAGGAAAGTAGGTAGGAGCATTAGGGCCTGTTTGTTTATAATTTTTTGAAATTTGTTTTTTGTTTTTCAAAAATAAGGAAAATGGAGAAAATATGTTTGATTTCCAGTTTTCTTTTGTTTTGTAAAGAAAAAAAAACACTAAATTTAAAGAATAAGAAGAGTTTTTGGAGACTACCAAAAAAATGTTCTTCGCGTTTTCAAAAACTGTTATTAATAAGTATTTTCAAAAACTTTTCTCAATAATAGTTTTCAAATACAGTAACCAAACAGGCTTTTGGTTCCTTTTTTTTTTTTTTGCTGTTCTAAAAAACACATAAACACTAAATTCATTAAACAACAATAGTTTTTAGAGAACACTAAAACGGTGTTCTCTATGTTTTCAAATATTGTTCTTAATAATAGTTTTCATACACATGAACCAAACAAGCTTATAGTGTTTTCTATGTTCTCTATGATTGATTTTCCAAAAAAAATAAAAACTCGGAAACAAACTATCCTCTTTGTTTCCCTTGTTCTTCTTATTTTTGAGAACAAAAAATAGGTTTAAAAAACATGAATCAAACAAGGCCTAAGAGCCTCTTTGGTGTTTTTCTGAACACAAAAATGGAAACCAAACAGATTTTCAATGTTCTCTTTAGAACAAAAAAGTAAAAACAGTTTTTAAAAACAGAACAAACAAAGCCCTTTATTTCTTTCCTCCCTCTGTGTTGGCACTTGGCATTTTATCTTCCTCAATAAAGCACCTTTCAACGCCTCTTTTCATCATTTTCTTACTCATGATTATTCCACACATAAGTTTTTATTTGTTTTTTTATAATTTAGTTGTGTTTTAGTGCCACGCATTGCTAAAAAGGTGATTTTTAATTGAAAGGGTAATAAAACTTTAAATTTAAAATTGTAAATTATTTTCCATATATAATAAAACAATATAAGAAAACGGTTTCCCCAATTATAAAAATGCTCAAAAAGAAATAAATATAATAAAGTTATATTTTGATTCATATCATCTTTTAACTTTCTTTTATACCAAAAATAGAAAGAAAACACAAAAAATAATAATTATCTCATGGATTTTTTTTACACATTAAATGTTGTATATCATGTATTCTTATTGGAATGATATTTTTTTATGATCAATATTTGAATGGTATTAGGAAGAGCTAAAACTGAT
The DNA here is from genome assembly GCA_016808115.1 of Tetrastigma voinierianum. NCBI lineage: Eukaryota > Viridiplantae > Streptophyta > Magnoliopsida > Vitales > Vitaceae > Tetrastigma > Tetrastigma voinierianum. Next base: position 96,191 of record JAEQBH010001761.1, read on the forward strand.
AATTATAAAAATCAATGGTATCATGTATTCTCCAAATATTATTTAAAATCATATGTAATGATTAAAAACAATCAAATATTTATAAACAGAATGAGGTAAAAAAATCAAATAAAATTGATAGGAATTTATAACATAAATAAATAAATAATGAGATTAATTAAGGATATTGAAAGCCACATTATAAATAATATAATTCAAACATTCTTTTATTTAAAATTATTAGCATGAGATTTTGCATTAGAAACTATTAAATGAAACATAATTTAATTAATGGAAATGAATATTACTATTAAATCATGAACAATAATGAAATATTTATATTTTACACCATGTTAACAAAGCACCCTTTTCCCAAGCATATTTAAAAATGAATTTTCTTACACATTTTACCTTGTAATTTTCTAATTTCATCAATTTTATTTCCTTTTCAAAAATATTTTTTATTTTTTTATTTTTTATTTATTTATTTATTTATTTATAATTTCAAATAAATACTTTACAGCTACATCAGCTTGAAGAAAAGGCCCCCGAAATGGTGGGGCCATTTGCCAGTGATCAGAACTAGCCTGGCGTAATGCATGATACTTTTGCTAGAGCATAAGCTAGAGAATTTGCACACATTTTTACATGTTTAATAGTGAAAAGGTAACCAAATTCATATCGGCCATGCACAGGCGAAAGAGCTGCTTCGTGCACCTGTTTTGCGTCCATCTCTATTATCACCTCTGTAACATGCAGTCGGTTCAGCCATAGAATTGCTTCCCTTAATGCTATTGTTTCAGCTTCGTTGGGTGGGAGTATTCCTCTAGCGTATTTCGACTGACAAGCCACAACCTCCCCATATTCGTTTCTAAGAACCATCCACACCTCGATGCTTTGTCCCTGTGGAAGACTCACGCATCGGGATATTGCATTTCAAAACCAGGTGGGGGCGTTCCCATTTGGCAGAGTTTTCACTGCTTACAGTGCCAGATGGGATGGATGGGCAGAGTGCATTGGCTTCTAGCCAGTCTTGTAGAAAAGCTAGGCTAGTTTGTACCCGTTGGGCTGGCGGCATCATTGTGCTTCTCCATATCCTATAATATCTTTCATTCCAGATTCTCCAGTTGATGGTGCAGACACAAACACAGCTCTGTCCTTCTTCTGGATCCTATTGCTGAAAGCATCCAATTAGAAAAGATGCAGCATTTGCTGTGTTGAGTGATACGTTTGCTAGGTTCCAGCATCTACTGGCGTATGGGCACTCCAAAATAAGTTCATAGAAGCTTCACTTGGATGATCACAAAACTGCATGTCGTTTATTGGAATTCTCAGTCCGTAGTTTCGGTAATGTTGAAGGCAATCAGTACACACACGCCACATGAATTGCTTTATTTTTGGAGGGAAGCTCACTGCCCATAGTTTGCTCCATGCATCAATTTCTATCGATTGGCTGTTTGGTCTAGTTAGTTTCCTCAGGACCCTATATCCCGACTTGACAGTGTAGGTGCCCCTCTTGTCGAAATGCTACATGATAGCGTCGGGCTGAATTCCAGAACTGAGGGGGATGCTTGCTATGGCTTGGGCATCTACTACAGTGAAGATTTCTTCCAAGAGTTTAATGTCCCACTCCTTGTGTCCTAGAAACCAAATGTCAGCTATTCCAGGTGTTAGTAGCCCTGATTTATTGGTGTTGTGTGTTCTGCGCTTCTAACCCACGGGTCTTCCCATATGTGGTTGTTGTTTCCATTCCTCACTCGCCATCTGCAGCCATTCTCCAGAATTTGCCTTGCTTTCCACACCCCGGCCTCTCCAAATGAAGCTAGGGTTATGTCCTAGATTTGCTATGAGGAACTTCCATTCCGATAATAACAGGCCTTGAGAAGTCTGGCCACCAAAGATCCCGGGTTGGCTATTAGGATCCAACCTGCTTTGCTAGCATGGCTAGGTTAAAATCATGCAAATTCCGAAACCCCAACCCACCCTCCTCATTTCGAAGGCAGAGTCTTTCCAATGTGAACCAATTGAGTTTCCGCTTTCCATTTGCGCTCGGACCCCACCAAAAGGAGTTTAAAATATTTTGGAGCTCCTCTTTTAGTGATTTGGGGAGCAAGAAGGCACTCATGCAGTAGGATGGAATGGCTTGCCCTAGGGCTTTGATCAAAATTTCTTTGCCTACCTGTGATTATAGCTTACTTTGCCACCCTTGCACACGTTTCTAAAGTCTATCCCATAGGTAACCAAAGACTTGTCTCTTGCTTCTACCAATCACAGATGGCAACCGTAGATAGCGTCCAGTGTTTAGGGCCGGAGCCACTCCCAGAGCATGTGAGATGTTGTCCCTTTCTGACTGTGGCACATTCTTCCTAAAGAGAATACCCGATTTCTAACAATTTACCGCTTGCCCTGACTCTGTTTCATATTGGGCTAGTATATGCCGCATGGCTTCCATTTCAGTTTTGCTGGCTCTAAAGAAGAAAAAACTATCATCTGCAAATAAAATATGGGAAATACTAGGGGCTCCTCGCCAAACCTTACACTCGTGGATATCACCTCTATTTTCGGCCTGGTTGATGAGAGAGGATAGTCCTTTGGCACAGAGAATAAACAAGTAGGGGGAGAGGGCCTACCTTTCTTTCTTCTTTCAGCTCACAATAGCTCATTCACCGAAATCTCATGATACAGTGGTAACACAGAGCATCATCCAGTCAACCCATTGTGTCGCAAAGCCCATCTTTAGCATGATGGCTCTAAGGTAGCCCCATTTTATTCTATCATATGCCTTAATGATATCAATTTTTAGTGCTTCCTCCCCTACATTACTTTGAGACTTCCTCTTCATATGGTTAATAACTTCAAAGGCTGTAATGATATTATCTGTGAAGGATCTTCCCGAGACGAACAAGGATTGGGATTCGTTAATAATACTTGGGAGCAGGGGCGGATTTACCTAGTGCCCAGAGTACTTGCCCCCACATAATTTTTTTTTTTTTGAATTTTTTTTTCGGTTGTATTAAAGGGCATTTGAATTCAAGTGTTATGCTTTGTCCCACTAAATTATTGTAAAACTTATTTTACTTAATCTTGCCTCCACTGAAACTGAATCCTAGCTCCGCCACTGCTTGGGAGAAGTTTTAATCTGTTTGCTAGTACCTTGGCCATGATCTTGTAGAGTACATTACAGAGGGAGATGGGTGGGAAATCCTTCATTGTTATGGGGCAATCTGTCTTCGGAATTAGAGCAATGATAGTTTCATCAGCTGCTTGTGGTATTGCATTCATGTTTAACCATGTAGAACAGGTCTGGAAAGCATCATTCCCAATGAGTGGCCAGAATCTCTGGTAGAATGCCGGGTTAAAGCCATCTGGGTCGGGGCTTTGTCTGAATGCATCTGTTTGATCGCTTTGGTAAATTCTTCAAGGGAGAGCGGCTGAAGCATACTAGTATTGTCGGATTCTGTCACTCTCAGGGTTATGTGGTCCAGGTTTGGTGGAGTTTGAGTGTTATTTTCATAAAAAAGATTGTAAAAATAGGAGGCCGCCACCTGACAAAGATCTACCTGGCTCTCTACCTACTCTCACCGTTCCTGCCCGTGTTTGGTATTCCGGTCACCCTCATGCGGCCAATGAGTCTTGGCTCTTTGCTTCCAGTATCGCTCCTCTTGCCCTAAGATCTTCCCCATTTCATCATTGTGGTGTTTGAAAGATTGGATATCTGACAGTGTTGTGCTACCCTTGGCCTGCTCTATCATCCTTCTATGGTAAGCTATACGTTCTTTAAACTTTGTTGCAAACTGTCTCCCCCATTTTCCTAGCTTGATCGAGCATTGTTGAATTTTTTCCAGTAGGTTAGAGGGCTGACTGGACCATGCTTCTCCCACCACGTTCTCAATTTCTTGTTCTTTAAGCCATGCGTTTTCGAATCTAAACCTGTATTGCCGGTTGGTAGACGGGGTGGGCCTTATGTGGAGTGCAATTGGGCTCTGTCAAGTCTTTCATCTACCCATTGCGGTGTGCCTCTACCTCTCTCCCAAGTGAAAGGGTAGCCTTGTAAAGGAATATCTTGTAGTTGGCAATCATGGAGGGCTTCATAGAAATAGCGAATTAGTTGCGGTAGGTGGGGTATGGTTCCTCGCTTCGCCTCATAATTGCAAATTTCATTGAAGTCACCAATTACACACCATGGCAGATCTGACGTTGTGCTGCTTTGGCTTCGGTCTAGGTGACCGTAGAAACCCGTTATTTTCCATTTTGGGGTTTTGTTTTCCAATACTGCCATATCAATGTGGTTTTGTGAAAACCCTAGCAGAGAGAACTCATCAGCCTTCTTCCATAGAAAAGTTTAAACCACTCCGCACGACCTGGCAATAATCAACATTTACCATACCTTCAAACCCCAGGGGCATCTTGATTTGGCTGATCTTTGTGTTACGGGCTAATGTTTCTGTCCAAAAATTAAAGTATGGCTTGCGAGTTCTGTTAGAGCTAGCACAACATCTAAACTGTACCAGGGTTGCTAATCCCTCGACAGTTCCAGCTTAAGCCGATCATGATTGATGGCGGGCCTGGCTTGCAGGTCCCGCCATTTCTGTTGTGGGGGTAAGAAACTGATCCTATCTGTAGGGGGTGTCGTCTGAGTAGTTTCTGGTCTGTTGATCTGCTACCTGGATCATGCGGATCTTTAATCGCTGGGTTGGTAGGCTTCAGCCTCCTCATTTTTTTTATCTTCTGTGATAACTAGCGTGTTCTCCTCTAAGTCAACCTGATTTGCAAAAACTTGTTCCAAATCTAGGTTACCTCTATACATGGTAGGTAGAAAATTGTGTTGTTGGGGCCCACTACTTGTCGAGATGATAATACCAATGTTTTGAAAATCGGACCGGATTGACCTGGCCTGATCACGACCGCCGACCGCCACAAACCGATCCGGCTCAATACAAAACCGTTGATCGACCCATGTGCAACTGGGGATGAACCGACTACTAAACTATGGAATTGATTCGGCCGAACCAACATTCCTATAATTTTTTTAAAGTTAAAACGACGTCGTTTTAATGTTTTTTATATCGAAACGATATCGCTTACTTAATCATTGTAGTTTGGTAGGTTGTGGGGCGCCAGAATTAAAAAAAAATTCAATTAAATACTATAGCTTAATTGATCCAAAACACGGCTGCAGTTATAAACGAATCCACTTTACCGCTTTCTTACTCTCACAATATTGCGATTATTTTAGATATTAACAAAATTATATATTTATATAAATAAATTTTCCATTTTAATATGTTTTCAAATTTAAACATTATACATATTTTTAAAATATATTTTAAAAATACTTTATTTATATAAAAAGTAATAAATAATATCTTAAATATTATTAATTATATATTTTAAAAATATAAATAATATATTTATTACGGCCACCTATTTTTAAAATAAATTTTAAAATACCGTATTTATATAAAAGTACAAATAATATCTTAAATATTATTAATTATATATTTTAAAATATAAATAATATATTTATTACGTCACCGGTTCAACCGCGATTCGACCACCGGTCCAACCAGTGAACCGTGAACTGACAACTTTCCAGTTCAATCATTGGTCTGATTTTTAAAACATTGGATAATACCGTGATTTTGGTGAGGAGATAATGTTTCCTTATCCACTCATGGCTGATTGTACATGGTTCAAAGTCGCGCAAGACGGCCACCGATTCTGGACAAATTCTGAGACATATCTGGCCGTAGTGTATCACCGCGCACGACTTTCTACGGACAGTCCCGAGACATATCGATCGTAGAGCTCTTGCCATCGTTTCCCCTCATTTGCTTCCACTGCTTTAAAGGTTGTCTGACATCTAGTTGAACCTGAATCCTCATGAATGCATTCCATAGGCTAGTGTTAGTTGAAGTATCGTATTCCATAAAGGTCCCAAAATAAAGTTACCAATTTACTTCCTAGCAGCCGTGGACATGTAGTGTGACGCACCAAAACTCGGGGGTTCGTTGACAACCTGTCAACCCGTGGAAGACTCATGAATGTCGGGTAACTCGACACCACACCACCGTGTCCCCTTTTCCGAGACCCATGATTTAATGAAAATCGTATTGCAGTCCTCTGCATGCAGAGCCTCACCCAAAATACAACCTCGTGAAAACCTAGGAACATGGCCCAATATAATACAATGACCTCACTGGGTCCAATTATGAGTGAAAGTGGTTTAACCGAGCCCACTCATCCACACTACATAATATACAGGACTAATTACCATAGTCCTTAAGAGTTTAATTATAACACTCTTACAAATATTACAAATTAGAACAAGGTTGTTCCAAAGTATTTTTACAATTCTTTTTACACAAAGTACAAGCTAGAACTAGTTTGTTCAAAACTTTACAAAAAAAAAAATAATTACAAGCCACAACCTGGCTTTCTTCATAAATGCGGCCTCGAGTGAGCGCCGTCCACCTGCATACTCCCTGTACCTGAAAGGGGGTCCCACGACGGGGTGAGCAATGCCCAATAGGATAAACTCCTACAGGGGCTATTCCCCACCTAAGTGCACATGCAAGGCCATGTTCACACAATCAAACATTCCAAGTAAAATGCAGTTTATACTCTGAAATGCCTACATGCCATGAATGAAGTGTCATTCACCATATGCCTTTAATACGAGTCCTCACCGAATCCCTCACACATGCTTATGCCATGTAAACTCATTACCGTGTTTCATCCAATGACCTCATCCAAAACAAAGCTTTTGTTTTAAAACTCATCGACATCCTCCAATAAATGTAAACTTTATTCAAAGCCACGTGACACCGAGCAAATGTATTTATTCAAAGCATCGATTAGCTCCATAAACCGCTTTAATCAAAAGCATTAGATAGTCTCCGATAAACCGCTTTATTCAAAAGCATTGGACAGTCTCCGATAAACAACTTTATTCAAAGCTATGGAATGCACCCGTGAGACTCCGTTGGACGTAGTCCAAAGTACCGAGCTCACCACCCACTCACCAAGAATGATGGATGATTATGACCATGTACACGCACCCATTTAATGCGATGTCTCCATGCATATGAAATGCAATTATGCCATTCCATGCCTATACCATGCCATATATATGATGAGTTATATGGACAATTTAAACCATGCATAATACCTATGCATCATTTGGAGAATCATATCAATTAACATACAATTTCCAAATAAACCACACAATACATGTCATCATATTATACACACATATATTGACATCTACAAGTCATCACCAATCAAGCAATGACTTACATTATACTCTAGGCTTAATTGTGACACCATGTCCACAAATAGCCTACAACCAAGCCATGCAATGGCTTTGTTCATAATGCATACATCACAAGCCAAACCATTAGAACACACAATTTGACTTTCACACACTTCAACTCAAGTATATCACTCAATTCAAGCAATGATATACTACAATCATATACCATCTGTGGCAAAATCTGGACACAAACAATTAAAACAGCCTAAGTCGTAAAGAGTCCCCGGAAATGGACCATAACTTGAGTTATAAAGGTCCGATTTGGGTGGATTCAAAAGCCTAACATCAAGTTCTCGGGATAGAGCTGAGAGTAATTTTGAAGGATAAAAGTCCAAATTCTCACTTTTTCCCAACCGTAAATCAGTCCCAAAAATCTGGACAGTAGGTTTGACCAAAACAAGGTAGCCTGTGGCAGTTTCGGGAAACAAATCATAACTTGGGTTATAGATATCCAATTTGGGTGATTCAAAAGCCTAACATCAAGTTCTCAGATAGGGCTACAATTTCTTTGAAGGATACTAGTCCAAATTCTTCCTTTTTCTAACCAAAAATCAGCCCCAAAAACTTGACATCATATAGGGTTAAAACATGGCACTATTCCATAACCCATTAATTTGCCAAACTGTCCCTTAGGGTAAAAATGGCTAAACAGCCCCTTAGGGCATTCAAACTCAACCAAACAGCCCTTAGAATGGAAAATAAATCAAAGTAGGAAGAATCCCTACCTCTTGAAGCGTGAGTAATGACCTGAGGAACTTCCTCGAACACTTTCTCAACTTGAAGTTTTCGACTTCCCAAACTTTTCGCGCGAAACCTTGGCTAAACTTGGAGTTTCTGGTATCCACGCGTTTCTTTCGCCAAGTACTCCGACTTTAAACCTTGGCCTGTTGGAAGACGTGTGACGCCCCATTCCCGGGGTCCCGTTGACAACCCGTCAACTCATTTGAACACAGGATGCCTGCAACCCGACACCACTCATGAAAATCAGGAAGAGTCTCCTTTGTATGGAGAGTTATACCCAAGGTACAAAACCTATCCCAACAATTAACAATGACCACACCGGGTCCATGTGCGAGTAAAAATGGCCACTTGGGCCCATGCATCAATACTCACAAAATTACATCAACTATATACCAATTGTTCAAGAGTTTTTACACATTTAACTAAAACAAATATCAAATTAACAATTTTATTACATGTTCTACAAATGAATACCAAAGCCACAACCCGACTTTCTTCTAAAACGCTACCTAGTGAGCTCGTCCCTCCCGTACAGCCCCGTATCTGAAATAATGGTCTCGACAGTGGTGAGCAATGCCCGCAGTTGTACTCTCCACTACGGGTTACTCCCCACCTAAGTGCACATGCAATGATTCGCATAAAACACATTCAAGAAAATACATGATCCTACTTGAATGTCTACATGCCCAACTCGTGTCTCGACTCCTCACCGAATTCCTTCCACGCCGCGTCTAAGCCAAATGCGAAAACATCGCTTCATTTCTTTCACGCCATGTACTCACACCTAATTTTTCTAGTCAGCTCGACGCATATGAAATGATTATGCTATTTTCAAATCATATATACATATATCAATTTTTCATATATTAACAAAATTTACACACATATCACATGTTATTTAATTCACACCAATAATATCAAAATTTGCTCTCTTGAGCTAATCAACAATCCATTTTAATTCCAAAGGCTCTTCCACAATTATATTTTATATATAATTCAACTTCATGTTAACACATTAAATTCCATGCATTAACAGTTATTTCACACAATTCAAGCCAATTCCAACAACTCATGCTAATATATAAACATGTATATACTAACATAAATCATGTTATTCAATTCTGAAATCAATAACACCAAATTATCTCACATGGGCTAATTAACCAATCAAGTAATTCATTTGAATCACCCAAACACACAAAAACACATTGAACAATTCACGTGGAACAATGAAACCCTAGGGTCGGCACTATTCACGACCACACTAGGGATCTTCCTCACCAGTTCAAGCATTTCAGATTCAAAACACGGCTAATTCAAGCCTCAGAATATCCCTAACCATTCACATGGCTCTTAGCCAAAGAATAACACAAGTAGAAGAAGACCCCTACCTCTTGGAGTTGTTGGAACTCCACAAAATCGGTGCCTACGCGTAGCCCTCGCCGCATAGATCGACTTTGCTTCTTTCTCTGTCGAGAACCGACGGTCCGAATGGAGGGAAATCTAGAGAGAAGGCACACTCTCTCTCTAAAATCTGAAAATCCTAACTTGCTGCCAATTTTTCCCTTTTGCATGTTTTCTTCTTCAATTTGAAGAAGAAAACTATTCATCTTTTTTCTTTTTCTCATTTAACGTTTCAAAATTCCGTCCATGTCCCTTTGTCTCGATTTTGACACACGCTGAATCTAAGCCATTCATCTCATCCTCTCTAAACATGCAACATTGTGTCACACGAAGATATTTAGCAGAGCGACTTCGTCACATCACAGTCTTTCAAAAGCCGCTTTTATGGCACCCGACACCCGATGCATCTAAAAACGTGAAATTCACCGTTCTAATTCAAACGAAATTTGACATGGTAGCTAGATTTCAAGAGATGATTCCACAAAGTGAAGTCCGTTTATTATCCGGGCCGAGATCTAAAATTTTTCGATTTTGACCGAAATTATTCGTCTTTTCAAAAATTTGATTTTCTCTAGGGTTTCAAGATTCTCCCCTTTAAAGAATTTCGTCTCGGAATCCCACACACATACGCATCCAACCACGCCGCATACGTAACCCTACACAACCCCCGGCTGTGTGTGCCGACCTTCCCAAGGTCACAATCACTGACAATCCAATGGACCGTCAACCTAATCCATGTCATGAATGACATCCATATACCAAGCCCTTGCCAGCTCATCAACACCAAATGAAATTTCCAATGGGTATCCAAATCTCGAGTCACTCCCGACTCCTATCACTCAACTCTAAGTCTACGTGATAACCATGACCATGTGTTTTCATTCCAATAATTTTAATTCTATCACTCAACTCTAAGTCTACGTGATAACCATGACCGTGAGCCATCTCGAGTCACTCCCTTAATTCTATCATTCAACTCAAAGTCTTCGTGGAAAACATGATCAGGTTTTCTCCTAGCAACAAACCTTTCTACTTACACTCCGCGAGCCTCTTACATCCAATAATAAATTTTTGATATCTCCACCCGGCCCTTACACCCACACACAGAAATTTCGATATCTCCACGCTTACACCCAATACGTAAATTTGATATCTCATCTGCCCTTACACCCAATAATGTGTACCCCCTGAGTCCACTAGTCTCTACACCCACACGTAAATTCTGATACTTCCTGCCCTTACACCCAATACGTAAATTCAAGATATCTCCCTGCCCTTACACCCAATACGTAAATTTCAGATTTCTCCATAGGTCTCTTACACCCACACAGAAATTCGGGATATCTCCCCGGTCTCTTACACCCACACAAAAATTCGAGATATCTCCTCGAGTCTCTTACACCCACACAGGACCTTTCGGATACTACCGTGGGTCTCCTTTACCCTAACTCCAGACTTTTTCACTTGAGGGGATTAACGACCCCCGTCTGTTCTGCTCAGCCACACAGCTTAATTTTCTTATTTCCCTAATTTGTTCATGAGTCTTCATTGGACGAGTCCCAAAGACAAATCCTCAACTCACACTCACCAAGAGTGGTGAATGACCATACCGCACCCACACCCGACCGACGCAATGTCACAAAGGCACCCATACCCGACTCGATGCGATCCCTCATGGGGTCCACCATGAGCAGAATCGGATAATTTAACTCACATCCACCTATCAGTCAACTCTCACCCTACATCCTAGGGAAAAACATTCACACTGGCTTCTCTAAAGGCTCCCAACCTCCTAAGCCCAACTGTCACACAAGATGCATTAATGAATGAATACTTATGCATCCAATTCAAACGCTTACCCGCCACTAAGTGCAAGAGTAGAAACGCACCGCATATCCCGATGCTCAGATGCTCAACTCGCAAAGCACTAAGGAGACCTCTTCCCAGACAATCTCGCCCATATGCCCAAGCTATCGCAGGGGCCAATACATCGTCCGCCCGCCTAACTAGAAACCCAAATTCGTGAGCTCAGACTGACCGACCACACTCCGCCCTTCGTCCACCAGGCTCGAAGGTGCTTCAGGGATAGCACCCCGAGATCGAAACCTATTCCTCTTACCCATATTAGGTGCGGAGAAATGAACTGATACTCTCCTCACTTACAATTTAATCGGGATCAGGTCGCCCCAAAACTCGGGATCCCCGTCTCTAGGGGCAACCCACTCATTATGCCCAGTTGTTGGTAGAAATAACATATCGTCTGCCCTACCTGACTAAATACCCCATCCTGGCCTTGGTCCTGAAACTCGTGTGAAGCAGAAGTCTTCTGCCTCTTCCCCGAACTAGAAGAAGGGTCGATCCTCCCTCTTCTCACCAAAGATCCGCAATCCCCGATACCTCGTGCATCCTCTATCTCTCTCTCTATGGTCGTAATGGGTCCTAATCATGGAGTCCATGTCCCAGAGGGCGGTCCCGCAATCCCGCCCCAACGGGTAACTGTACCATTCTAGAATCTCTCGACTCAAGCCACGTCCGTGACCACGTAGTCATCAAGAAACGAAGAATTCGTGAACCTTGCCACATATTCAATCACCGTCATGGCCCCCCGCTTCAGCTCTAGGAACTCCTGAGCCTTCGCTTGTCTCATAGTATCCGGAAAATACTTGCCCATGAAAAGATCATGGAACTCTGCCCAAGTCATTGCCTCTAGATCTCTTGCCCACCCCACCATACTCGGGCCTCACCTTTAGCTGAAATGCAGCTTACTCGATCCCGTCGGTTGAGGTAATTCCATACCTCCAACACCTTCTCGATCTCGCATGAACCAATGGTCTCGCCACCACTCCGATTCCTCATGTGAATGTCGAGGATGATGTGCCCTAAACTGAGGTTACTCCTGACCTCCCGCTACCTGTCGCACTAGCCTCGGTGTAATGAAGAACGTAATACTCATGTCACGGAAGCCTACCGGGTCAAACACCGGTGCTTCTAAGAGCACCTCATGGACGACCATGTGCCCTCGTCGACTAGCCATCACACATGTCAGGCAAGTTAAGATTCACGCAAAGATCTCTAAGGCATAAAAATACGTACCCCGAGACACTATACATGCGTAAAATATTTCATACATAATGTCCATGCATTCATAGGTAATGCAAGACAATAATTCCATATATTAAATCATATGCAACAGAAAAATTTTTATTTTATTTTATTTCATTTAAAAATATTTTATTTTATTTTATTTTATTTTTGAAAACCTCGTGAACAAGGCTCATGAATAAGGTCCCAAATAGTACTAAAAATATGTCCCAGTCAAAACTGCCGCCAGAGTGTACACACACTAGACCGGTTAGCACGCCAAAGACGCCAAGCAGCATGCCCAGCCGGCGCGCGACGCGGTCGCGTGTGTCCCGGCCGCGGTCGCAGCGCAATCGCACAGATTACGGTCGTGGCCTCACGTAAGGTTACGCACATGCGCCGCTGGTTCGGTCTTAGCCAGGCCGCTACTGCCAGATCGCAGCCTCGGGCGCTTTATATCGCTACACCAGTTCGCTCTCATATCACGACATACAATCGGGATTGTATTGACACACTTCGCCAGACTGCTTCATCAAGCCACGATACAATTGATTGTATCACGACACCGCTTCAACGACCGTAATTACGCGCATACGCGGCGCCGCCAAATTTCACGCCAAGAGTCGGCAGACGCAGCCTTAGCGGCCATATCGTGCCCTTGGCTACTGTAGTCAGGCCGTGTCTTGGCCATATCGTGGCCATGACCTGCCTGTCCATGCACGCCGTCAAGGCCATGTCACGATACGCTGTAATCAGACGTGACTAAGTGCAAATGGGCCGTGAGCCCAAATTTCGTTGCTCCGCACCCTTTTTTTTTTTTCTCACACATTTTTTTTTCTTCTCATTCTTAGTTACTGGAAAAACCACCAAAGAAATATATATATATATAGTATATAGGTATATATATATATATATATATATATATATATATATATATATATATATATATATATATATATATAGAAAGGTATATATATATATTTCTTTGGTGGTTTTCCAAGATAACCAAATAAATTTATTAAAATTTATTTTTATTTTATTTTTTATTTTCCGCTTTACACACCGGTAAAACCTGTAGAAAAATATGTTCCTTTACTATTTTTTTCTATGTGCTATTCACTGAGCACACAATCACACAATTCATACAACACACAATTCAATCACACATCACATTTCATTCCTCAAAATGGACAAGGATTCATGATCTAACCCGTTTCCCATCAAGTCCTAGGTAAACCGTATACCTAACTTACCGATACTAAGCTATAACTCTAGTATCCAACATTGAGCTATACTAAGCTGTGATGTTCTTACACCTTAATGACTATGGACTAAGCCTAATTACCCCAAGCCCTAGGTATTCGTATACCTAAGCTCTACACCCACCAAGCTCCTAAGGTAATCGCACCCGGCCTCGATACTGTCGTGACGCCCTATTCGGGGTCCCGTTGACAACCCACAACCTACGGGACACTGCGGGATGCTCTGCACCCGACACCACTCATGAAAATCAGGCAGAGTCTCCTTTGTATGGAGAGTTATACCCAAGGTACAAACCTGTCCCAACACTAACAACGACCACACTCGGTCCACGTGGCGAGTAAAAATGGCCACTTTGGCCCATACATCAATACTCACAAAATTACATTAACTATATACTAATAGCTCAAGAGTTTTTACATTACTCTTAACTAAAACAAATATCAAAATTAACAATTTTAATACATGTTCTACAAAATGAATACCAAAGCCACAACCCGACTTTCTTCTAAAACGCGGCCTCTAGTGAGCGTCGTCCTCCTGTACAGCCCCTGTACCTGAAATAATGGTCCCTCGACAGGGTGAGCAATGCCCAGTAGTTGTACTCTCCTACATGGGTTACTCCCCACCTAAGTGCACATGCAATGATTCAACATAAACACATTCAAGCAAATACATGATCCTACTTGAATGTCTACATGCCCAATCCCGTGTCTCGACTCCTCACCGACTCCTTCACGCGTGCCTAAGCCAAATGCGAGAAAAACATCGTTTCATTTCTTTCATGTCATGCACTCACACCTAATTTTTCTAGGTTGCCCCGATGCATATGAAATGCATTATGCCATTTCCAAACCACACATGCCAATATATCAATTTTTCATATATTAACAAAATTTACACACATACCACATGTTATTTAATTCACACCAATAACATTAAAATTTTCTCTCTTAGGCTAATCAACAATCCATTTTAATTCCAAAGGCTCTTCCACAATTATATTTTATATATAATTCAACTTCATGTTAACACAATAAATTCCATGCATTAACATTTATTTCACACAATTCAAGTCAATTCCAACAACTCATGCTAATATATAAAACATGTATATACTAACATAAATCATGTTATTCAATTTGCAACCAATAACACCAAAAATAGCTCACATGTGTTAATTAACCAATCAAGTAATTTATTTTGAATCACCCAAAACACACAAAAATCACACAACAATTCACGTGAAACGTGAAACCCCAGTGGCTCCGCGACTGCTCACACGGCCACACCAGAGAGATCTTCTCAATTCTACTCAAGTATTTCGAGACCAAAACACTAATTAATCTCAAGACGACTAATTCAAGCCTCGAGAATATCCCTAACCATTCACATGGCTCTTAGTAAAGAATAACACAAATGGAGAAGACCCTATCTTCAGGTTGTCGGAACTCCTGAATCAGTACCTGCGTAGCCCTATGGCGTAGATTAACTTTGCTTCTTGCTCGTCGAAGCGGCGGTCGAATGGAGGAAATCTAGAGAGAAGACACACTCTCTCTAAAATCCAAAATCCCTAACTCGCTGCTTTAATTTTCCCTTACACCGCGTTTTCTTCACTTCAATTTGAAGAAGAAACTGATATCTCTGCTTTTCTCATTTTAACTTTTCAGAATTCCATCCATGTCCACTTTTGTCGTGGTTTGTTATGTAGCTTAATCTAAGCCATTCATCTCATCCCTCTCTTTAATCATGAACATGTGTCACATGAGAGGTACATGTAGTAGGTGACTTTTGTCACATCACCGTATCTTTCAAAAGCCGTTTCTGACACCCGACACCGATTCACCTCGAAAAGCGTGAAATTCAAACGTCTCTGCCGATTCAGCGAGGATTCAAGCGTGGTAGCTAGATTTCGCGAGACGATTCCAACGGTGAAGTCCGTTTTGTCATCCGAGATCTAGAAATTTTTTGGATTTTGACCGAAATTACCATTTTGCCATTTTTCAGAAAATTGGATTTTCTCGGGGTTTCACAAGAAGACCACCCGATCTTCGTAGATTGTAGAAAGAAGTTGGAGCTTCTCTCTCTACACCCTCTCTTCTCCTCTCTCACCGCCAGATGCAAGACCAAAAAAATGAGCTTTTGCCCTTTTTCCCCTCCTTTTGTCTAACTTGACTTAGGTTGATGAGTGGCTCTTAAAGCGCCACATGTCACGCGATCCTCGCTCGGATCCGTTTCTACCCCGAAACAATTTATTTTTGGATCCGATTCAAGTTCAATTTATTCTAAATGAACTTAGCAGGAGTTATTCTAGCTCGCAGATGTCTTGTAAAATTCTCGTCTCACAGAGATCCGCAAGACCTTGAATTACCTGAAATCGTAAAAAATCATTTGTCTCGGAATTCAACGAAAATTTTATGGGTAACTAGATTTTGCGAGAAAAATCCAATGGTGAAGTCTATTTCATCATCCAAGATCTAGAAAAATTTTAGAGGCTTTCTTAGCCATTTAGAGTAATTTTTATTTTTTATTTTTTAAAAAAATTAAATTTTCTGTTTTATGTAACCTACAAAGGGATATCATACCTTAACCCATATAAGAATGTGGTAGGGTATCTCATTGGGATTTTTCTGGCTGTAGGTAGTGAGAATCGGAAGATGATTATTGAGAGTCCATGGTCCACCGTCGAGAGACCCACTTTTCACGTCCTATTGGGTGGTAAAGCTGAGGCTGCTATGTCGCGCTAACCAGCTGCTTCTTTGATGCTAACACCCTTTCCAGGGCTCCATAAACTGGCAAGGGAGTGTTTTATGACGGTGTAGTTTATCTGACGGTTTGTGAGGAAGCACCCTACAAGCCCTACGAAATTTCGCAAGATGTGAATTTGCCCTGCCTTGCGAAAGTTTTCTGCCACTGTTCACTTGTCGTGTTGCTTTTTGACATTTTGACTATTTTTGTCTTTTTGAATTTCTTCCCGAATTGTCCCCTTGTAGTAGTTATTGTTTTGGTTATTTTGGTATTTTTGTAATGGGAACATTTGCAAAGCCCGGGTTGTGTAAATGAGAGACTTTTTCATTTTGTACAGATTTTTGGCGCCAAGCTTTCAGCAGTTCTCGCCTTCTTTATTTTCTCTCATTTTCTTTCCACTTTCTCACTAGCCAAACAACCTCTGAGGATGACAACTCAGAGGATGAGTGGCTAGAACCTCTTTCTCCTTGAAGAGGAAGGTCACTGGGCAAAGGATCTAAGGCAAGTTGAGGGGTTTCATGGTTTTCACGCAGGTACTCATTGACATTTATGTGTTTCCTTTGAACTCTAGGTTTAGATCCCTTAAATCCACCTTGAATGATTCGTATTTGATAATCTTTTAGGGTTCGAGTGGATTATATTGCTGAATAAAACAAGATTCATTAGTTATCATCTAATAGTCATTGGAAGGTGAGTCAAGGAGACTTATTTTCCACTATATGAAACCATTGATGCTCGGTGAGTACCATTTCCAAAGAATAGTTGTTTTGGGTCAATTTTTATAACTAAATGAAGGCAGTTCAGGAGATGACTATAGGTCGCCTCCCAATAGCAGGGCCCCAGAAAATTTCGATTTACCATTAGAACCCGAGCCAGTAGCACGCTACTTTGGACTACTATACTATCATTTTACTTCATTTTACTTTTAGTTTTCAGCATTACCTCTTGTTTTCAAAACCCAAAATCAAAACAAATTCACCATTTTGAACCTCCTTTGCCTTAAGTCATTTTACGCGAAGAAAACCCATCCATATTAGACGATCCACAAGCGAAAACATATAATCTGATAGCAATGCTAATGATGGGAGGTATAGGTACATAAATTTTGTTGATTCATGACACCCACTATTGACGCGAATCAAATGGCGCCGCTGTCGGGGATGGTGCCTAAGTGCAATGACAACATACTAAACACTTGTGATCCTCATCACAAGTTCTGATGAATTTTCTTTTATCATTATTTTTAGTATATTATTGTAAGTTTTTTTGTTTGTTTGTTTGTTTGTTTCATTTCACTGTAAAAAAATAAAAAAAAAAAGCTAAAACCTTTAGGTAGGATTGTTCTTCATTAGCCAGTGTGACTGTTAATTCTTCTTTGAAATTATTATATTCCAGTGGATTAGAAATCCGAAGCGAGGTTGATCAAGCGATATTCTACGAGTCAATCACGAATTGAATATTAGTTTGAATCAATGGAACATCTCAGAAGGAAGCTTGAGCAAAGTAGGAGTGTTACCCGGTGGAGGAAACCCTAATGCATATAGGTCCATGAGGTTACATGGCTGCCACCCTCTGTGGGTGAGTGCACTATCTGCGTATGCCTCGACTAATGCACCCTTATGTGATACTTGACCCCAGTTCGGGACACCCCGAATTTCTCATGAAACAAGACCTCCAAGTATGCACCTCTGCTCCTCCATATTATGCTTCAACTCCTTAGCCACCACAACCACCACAGTTAACCTCTTCAGTTGAGCAAGCAATGCGAACTTGAGCAAGTGTGGTGGGTACTTTTATAGAGGAATGACGGTGAATGTGAACAAATCAAAGAAAATTGATACTATGGAGAGGCTCTACAGGATAAAATTAGATGGAGAAGCTAAGTGGCGTTGATCAGAAAATTGACATCTGCGAGTACTCAATTTAGGCTCTCTATAAATCAATGGTATCATTCATCCAGAGAAGAGTGCGATTGACACCTGATCGGAGGAGCATGTTGCAAATAGCGGCTTCTGAAGAGGCGAGTAGGGCCGTTGAAGAAGCACTAGAAGGTTATCTAAATCCTCAAACATTGTGCTGGTTTTTGTCCATCAAGAAAGGATGAAGCAATCTCCCCATTACTGACTGAGGAGGGCAGTGGAAGAGCCCTAAAAGCTTATTCTTAAACCATTTCCCATAAAATTGAATCCACAATTACGCGCTAAGCCACCATGACCCTGGCCGACATCACCTCTCTAACACAATGCATATCCTACACCACTTGCGGCACTCGACACCTGAAACACCCTCTTTGCTAAAGGCTGAGGCTATCCATATATTTTCAACTTTAGGAAGTTAGTGGCTGTGTTCAGACTTTTGCCACTACATGTGGGACATTGGCGATTTAGCCTGCATTTCACGTGGCATAACAGATGACTCGCCATGAAACCATCTTGGTTCAGTTTGGAGCTCCTGGACCTCAACAATTCCACCAGCTCCACCAGTTCCAACAGCCTCTAAAGGCTTGAGCTAGTTTGGGGTGGCTAGTTTGGGGGGGAGGCTGATCCTCCTCCCCTTTTTGTTTGATTTTTCTTGTTTTTTATTTTATTTTATTTTGATTTATTTAATTTTTTCTTTTATATATTCTCTAATTTCAATTTAATGTGTTTTTTAGCTTATTTTTCTTTGTTTTTAGCTTATTTTCTTTCCTGTATTTTTTTAAATTTTCCTGGTTTATTTTGCAAGTTTATACTTCAATTTCTGATGGGGGCGTGAGTGACGCAGAAATTTCACAACCCATGCGAAATTCGTGGAGCCCTGCGAAATTCGCGACAACAAATTTTGTGTTTGTAATTCTGAATTTGTGCGACACAGGAAATTCGCCCGTTTCACGTGGGAAAAGACAAGCGAGATGAACAATGTAGATCATTCTGCACCCTTAGTTTCTTTTGGCCATAACTTTTTCATCCAAACTCCGTTTTGGGTAATTTTAGTATCGTTGGAAAGCAGAGTGAAGAATCTAATAATGTAAATAACACTTTGAGACATAATGGGAGTGTATTTTTCAAACTCACTCAAGTCCAGATTACGCAACCTCTTTTCTTCTTGGGCTTGTCATTTGAAATGAAGTGAGTCAATGAGCTATCTGTGGTGATTTATCATATATAACAGGGCTGCATTTCTCCAAGGAGATATAATTTCTCTTAAAATTTCAAACCATAACCACATTGAGACAATGTGAGAATTGGATTAGAGGGAAAATTAAGAAGAAATTGATTTATATTTTGATAAATCTGTTTTATTAATTGAATGGCCTTTAAATAGTTTTTTTTTTGTAATATAATTCATGTCTTTGGTTTCAGATTCCGTGCTTTTAGTTTCAGTTTTTGGAAAGTTTGTCTTAAACAGTGTGAAGTGAAATTTTATCGATGATCAGTTGTTGAGATATGTTATCAGCGTTGAGTTGATAAACCTGTTAGAAATTATACATTAATTCTTGCATTTTTCTTCCACTTTGTTAACACCTTGTATTCTTTTTAAATTAGTTTCTGTTGGTGAAAAACATACTTTTTCTAAAACCACCACAGTAAAACTCAGTTTCTTTGACATACCTAATGATTAGGACCGCAATTAAATAATAGATTATTATAAGAAAGAAGAAAAGGAAAGAAAGAAAGAAAAAATTATTAACGTGATGAGCGAATCAAGAGGGATATATGGAAGAATCTTTTAAACCAATTTCAAATAACTGATTCGTAGAATACAAACATTATACATGTTGAATGGTGAGTTATAAATTATAAATATGTTTCAATCTGTTAAGATAAGGAGTTGAGCTGAGATCTATTGAAAAGATCTTATGGCTTGATCTATATTATTGTTTGATCATCTGATGGATTAATTACATGGTTTTTTCCCAGGGGTTATGATACCTATTTGCCTATTTCAAAAAAAAGAAGGATACTGTAATAGTTGGATTACTGATTATTGTAAGGGTTGGTTAAGTACATTAGGATTTTAGATAAAATTTAGGTTGGGAAGAACATTTTTACAGTTTATTTTTGAAACCCAATCAAATCAAACACTTAGGTTTATGTGGAAGGTGTCAGGTTGGTTCTTTGGGCCGGCTTTATTTTGATACTTGATTTTGCATAGCACACTCTTCTGAGATAGTTTATTAGACGGGGCTTTGATAACTATGGCTGTAAGGTTGGGTTTGCTCCTTCATTAATTTTGAAAACCATTTTTGTGTAGATATATTTATAGCTCATCTTGCCTTTATTTACTTTCTTCTTCTTCCATTGTTAGGGGAATAGCAATGTGTCGGTTGGGGGGAGTGATTACTATCAAAACAGTGCTATTTTACACCCTTATTAATACAGGTTTTGAGCACTTTTTATGTAGTAATCTCCTGAAATGCTTGATTGGCATGTTAAGGACCTAGCAAGGCTACTAATCAAATTTTGTGGCAAGTTTGGTTGTTTTAGGGGCTATATATCTTGAGGACAGGGATTCAAGTCAAGGCATGAAGAATCCAGTTGCAGTGCAGATCACCTAAGCTAGAAGAAAAGAAAAGTTATGCAGAAGAAGCAAGCAGCCATTGCAATTTCACAAGGGTTGAATTCAGCGGGGCTCTGACTGAATTGCCACGCGCTACGAAAGTTTTGCCATTGTTCACTTGTCTGCTGCTTGCGGCTTGCACGGCTCTTTTTATCTTTTTGAATTTCTTCCTTAATTATCCCCCTATAATAGTTATTGTTTTGGTGATTTTGGTATTTTTGTAATGGGGTTTGGCTATAAAAACCCCAAGACAAGACATTGTAAAGGAGAGACTTTTTCATTTTGTACAGATTTTTGGCGCCAAGCTTTCAACAGTTTCCGCCTTCTTCAATTTCTCTCACTTTCTCTCATTTTCTTTCCACTTTCTCACTAGCCAAACAACCTTTGAGGATGAAAACTCAGAGGATGAGTGGCTAGAACCTCTTTCTCCTTGAAGAGGAAGGTCATTGGGCAAAGGATCTAAGGCAAGTTGAGGTTTTAACTGGTTTTCAGGTGCTCAACGACATTTATATGTTTCTTTTGAACTGCAGGTTTGAATCCTTAGATTCACCTTGAATGGTCCGTATTTGATAATCTTTTAGGGTTGAGTGGATGCTTATTCTTCAGATAACAAGATTCATTAGTTATCATCTATTAGTCATTGTTGGGTGAGTCGAGGACTTGTTTTCCCTTTGTATAGAGCCACGTGCTCGGTGAGTACCATTTCAAGGATAGTTGTTTTGGGTCCATTTGCCTTAGCTACTATCTTTGTGGCACAATGGTACAACGATGCAAGGTATTAGTTATAGAATTTTGTTGATTCATGACACACCTACTGATCTTGAATCAAAAATCCCAGCTTGTTGCATCTTATTAAATTGCATGATTTAATTTAAAAGCCCAAAAATAAAAGAGGAATCGTATAAAACCACTAAGCATGAAAATGCTTGCGCACGTGATTTTATCTATGCACAGTACCGAGTGAACAGGCGAAGAGACCGAGGTCGAGGGCGCGAGTCATCAAGAAAGCTGCGGAGTAAAAGTATATACTCTGTCATATGTATCCATCCTACTTTTGAACAAATGATGTTTTGTGATCAAAAGAGTTAAACTTTGAAATGATTTTGTATATTATTTTGAATGGGCATGGAATGCCTTCATTGTACATGCATTTTGTTAAATGTAAATGTTTATGGGCCTATCGAAACGATTGAAAACGCTTCCACAATTTAAAAAAAAAAAAAACATATTTGAAAGTGTTTATACAAAATGGAATGTCGACCTAAACGATTATTTTTTTTTTGCATATGCTTTGGTAAATGAACTCAGCTAGCAACTCGGACTTGGTTCGGATCCGCCAATCATGTCGGGCCGAGAATGGGGTGTTACAATAAATATGGCCAAGGTGAGGAAGTTTGAGGATGGTCAAGTTTATCCATTGAGAGCGAATATAGAATTCCTCGTCTGAGATGGACTCTATGGTCATAACGGCTATGGCTATAGAGAGAGAGATAGATGATGCCTGGGACATCCCCGAGATCTGGTACTAGTGATAAGAGGAAGAGGGTGAGCCTTCAGCTACCTAGTTTAAGGAAAGAAAATTTGAAGGCTTCTATTTCACGAGGGTTTCAAGGACAGGGCTGCGGCTATTAGAGCCAAGGCCATATCAGGGCTTCTAGCCAATCAGGACCGATGACATGTTTCCATTGCCATCAGCCTGGACATATGAAGTGGGATTGCCCTCAAAGGCAAGGATCCCAGGGTTTAGGTAACCTGGTCCCGATCATCGATCAGGACCACGAGACCTGACATGTTCCTTCTCACCTTAGTGCGGGCCGGAGGGAACTGGTATCGATTCAAGGTGCTTTGGCCTTATGCTGCTGCCTGAGACAAACCGGAGAGGCCGAGCCTAGGTTGGGGTAGAGGATAAAGCTCACAGGCTGGAACTTGAGGACCAGAGGCGTATCTACTCTCAATTGTACCTGCAGTGGGCCTTGAACTCCAGTTAGTTCTCCTGGTATGTTTACGCTGTCTCTTTGTGGGCAAAAGTGTTGTTTGATTCTGGTGCATCGCATTCATTTATTGCTGCAACATGTGTGAGAGAATTGGGCTTAGAGGTTGAGACCTTGGAAAATCCGTTGTATGTAAGCTCTCCCCTAAGATCTAGGGTAAGTGTGGATATGATATGTCGGGGTTGTGAGTTAGAGATCTCTGGGATTCTACTCACGGTGGACCTGAGGGTTATGGACATATCGGATTTTGACGTCATCCTTAGGATGGACAGCTAGTTGTGGCCTGCAGTCGTCATTGATTGCTCAGCATTGGGAGTTATCGCTGCATAAGATGGTATTCGTGTTATGTTTCAAGGGGACAAGCATGATGTTTTACCCTAGACTGTGTACGACTCAAGATGGCACGGGCAGTTGATGGGTTGGCTAGCAAGCTTACCCTGGTGGACGAGGTGAGACAAGACTTGGATCTACCTCGGGTAGTTTGCAAGTATGGGGATGTTTTTTACGGGATGAGAAATTTACTAAGTTACCTCCACAGGAGATGTAGACTGTCATTGGGTTACACACCTGATGCATTCGCCCATTTCTATGACTCCTCATAGGATGGCGCCGGTTGAGTTATAAGAACTCAAGGTCCAACTGCAAAAATTGTTGGACAAGGGTTTTATTAGACTTAGCACTTTACCATGGGCTCAGGTGTTTATAGAAGAATGACAAGACTGGCCCGGCCATTGACTACGGCCGAGTTGAATAGGGTTACTATCTTCGAGGTAAATCCATTCACCCAGGGATTGATGACTTGTTTGATTAGCTGAAAGGGGTGTGAATCTACTCCAAGATAGACCTTCGCCTTTGGTTATCATTAGTTGAGAGTTAGGAGTTGGTATCCACACAAGAGCCCCGTGTTTAGGATGCGGTATGGGCATTTCGAGTTCACAGTGATACCTTTCAGATTGACTAATGCACCAGCAGCATTCATGGATCTCATGCATAGGGTATTCCAACCCTATTTGGATCAGTTTTTTGTGGTCTTCGTTGATGACATCTTGATGCAGTCGAGTACGGGGAGGAGCATGAGGATCGTTGAGGTTGTTCTCACAGTTTTGAGAGACCATCAGTTGTATGCAAGTTTAGCATATTTGGTTTACGGCTTCGCACGAGGTGAAATTCTTGGGACACGTTAATATCGGCTTTAAGTGTGTCGATGAATTACCCAGAAGATTGAGGATGTTATGAGTTAGGGAGGCGGCGGAGTCTTGAATCTGCGTTTCTTGGGATTGGTGGGGTATTACAGGAGGTTCATTGAGGATTTCTCCTAGCTAGCAGCACTTATGACAAGGTTGACCCGGAAGGAGGTCAAGTTTGAGTGGAGTGACCTGTGTGAGAAAGCATTCCAAGAATTGAAAATGAGGCTTACATTGGCTCTGTGCATTAGTCTGGAATAGGGATAAGTGATATGTCTTGTGATGCCTCTAAGGACGGACTATGATGTGTCTTGATGCAGTCCGAGAGGGTAGTAGCTTATGGTTCTCGGTAGTTTAAGAATCATGAGCGAAATTACCCCACACATGACATGGAGTTGGTGGCCATAGTCTTTTCCTTAAAGATTTGGCGCCTTTACCCTATCGATGATAGTTTGGGGTGTTTTAGACCATAAAATTAAGTATATCTTCACACGTGAGACCTCAAAATGAGCAATGCGGGTGGATGGAGTTTCTAGAGTATGACTTCACTTTATATTACACCTTGGTAAGGCAAATGTGGTGTGGATGCACTCGTCGAGAAAGTCACGAGAAGTCTTAGCTAGTGGCTTCTGGGAGTGCGGATCTTTCGGATTAATGGGACATTTTGGACTCTGATGCAATTGATCCAAGCTTAGGGTATGTTGGGAAGTGTAGTGGCTACGCCTTCCCTACTGAGCAGAGTGATTAAGTCCCAGGGGCAGGACGCAGAGATAGTGTCCATTGGGGACTAGGTACAGTCAGGTACGGGTGATGAAGGCTAGGCCATTCACACATATTGTAGTCTTCGGTATAGGGGATGGGTTATGTTTCCCCAGTTGACAGATATGAGAAATAAGGTCCTCAGGGAGTTCCATTGCTCTCGATTTGTTGTGCATCCAGATGACACGAAGATGTACTATGATCTTTGTCCTTGATATTCTTTGGAGCATAATGAAGAACCTTGGGGAATTTATGCAGCGATGTCTCACGTACCCAGCCAATTAAAAATTTGAGCACCAGAGGCCAGTAGGGCTACTCCAGTCATTGGAGGTAGTAGAGTGGAAGTGGGAGCATATCACGATGGATTTTGTGACTCACTTGCTATTGACACAGCGGAGGCATGATGCGGTATGGGTGATAGTGGACCGGCTCACTACGTCGACACATTTTCTAACAGTGCGGATGATCTTCATACTGGAGGAGTTATGCCGATTGTATATTCGAGAGATTGTCCGGCTACATGGAGTACCAGTGTCCATAGTATTAGACGCAGTCCTGGGTTTAGATGCGCTTTTGAAAGAGTTTCTAGAAGGCCATGGGGACACGGACAGTGAATGACACCGCTTTTCATCCCACAGGGGAGCCAAACTAGTCGTCGGAGAGAAATATACAAGTTTTAGAGGACATGCTACGAGCATGTGTCCTACATCTTAAGGGTAGCTGGGAAGAGCACTTACCCTTAGTGGAATTCACCTACAACAACAGTTATCAGGTGAGGATACAGATGGAACCTTATGAGGCTTTGTATGGGAGGCCATGACAGATCTAATTTGATGGGACCCAGAAGGAGAGGTGTCGTTGGTGGATTTGATTAGAGACACCTCTGAGAAGATGGGTTTGATATGGAAGCGCCTTCTTATGGCTCAGAGTCGGCAGAAAAGCTACAACGATAGAGGGCGTCGACCTCTAGAGTTTGAAGTGGGTGATCACGTCTTCTTGAAGGTGATGCCTAAGAAAGGAGTGTTCAGGTTCGGCAAATGAGGGAAGCTATCGCCGAGATATATCGAGCCCTTTGAGATACTCGAGAGGGTGGGCACAGTTGCATATCAGTTGGCATTATCGCCGAGCTTATCAAGTGTCTATGAGGTGTTTCAAGTCTCCATGCTCCAGAAGTCTACTCCAGGTCCAGCTCATGTAGTGGATTGGGGAAGGATTGTTGTTGATACAGATGGGACCTTCGAGGAGGGACCGGTGCGTATCATGGATAGTCGAGATCAAGTTTTGCGATGCAAGACCATGAGGCTAGTGAAGGTGTTGTGGCAACACCGAGGAGTGGAGGAGACAACATGGGAAAGCAGGGGACAGTCATTACCATACATCATTTTCTATTTAAGGATGAAGGTACGTTGTTTAAATGAATTGGAAATAGAATGACAATTGCATATGCATGTGATTCGATGTTATGTGTGTGGAATTTCGGGACGAAATTCTTTTCAGGGGGGGAGAATGTAAAACCCGAAAAAAAATTCAATTTTTCTTAAAAATGGTAAAACGATAATTTTGGTTGGAAACCTGGAATTTTTCTAGATCTTGGATGACAAAATGGACTTCACCATTGGAATCGTCTCGCAAAATCTAGTTACGCAGTCGAATTTCGTCGGATTCTGAGATGGTTGGAATTTCACGTTTTTCGGGGCACCAAGTGTAGCAAGTGACACATGACACTTGATTGAATGACTCATTTAAAGCCATGTGTCAAATGGAGAGATAATTCAAACAAAAAGGAAAACTCTAAGGGGTGACCCATGGAGGCCATGTGTCACACCCCTAAAGAAAGGAAATCCAAGCCTTTAGATAAAACAAGGAAAGAAAGCCAATGAGGAAGGGACATGTGGGAGGAAATTTCCCACGTGAATCAAGTGGATCAATTTGGTGGGAGAGAAGGGAAAAAGGATGGAAAGAAAAAAAAAAGGAGAAAAGAAAAGAAAGGAGAAGAAAAGATGAGTGAGAAGCTCCACCTTCTCTCTAGGATTTACGGAGATCGGGCCTTCGGTTTTTGTCGGATCAAGAGGCAAAGTTCATCGTGACGAGAGCTTCGTGTAGGTACAAGAATATGAGGTTTTCGCATAACTCCAAGAGGTAGGGGTTTCTCTCCTACTTTGGTTATTCTTGATCTAAGAGTCATTTAAATGGCATGGATTTTCTTTGGGCCGTGAGAGGTTGTGCTGTTCAGTCCCAAAATTTTGGGACTAAACACTGGAATTTTTGGGACTAATTTTGGGCAGTATGGGACTGAATTTTTGGGATTGATTTTCGGACAGTGTGTGCTATTTTTTTATGTGTTATTGCTAAAAAATGAATAACAAGTTGGTTGTGTGAAAATTATCGTTGATATGGCCCATGTGATGTATTAACATGGAATTTAGTAGTGTAAATTATATATAAGTATAATTGTTGCGAATGGCATTCCGTATTTCATATGCACAGGGACATCGCGCGAAACGGGTGTGGGTGCATGACATGGGTTTTGAATGAATTTGATATCGGAGGGTTGTCCAATAAATAAAATATATCGGAGTATGTCCAATAAATTTTATCGAAGTATGTCTAATAAATTATATCGGAGGGTTGTCTAACAAATTTTATCGGAGTATGTCCAATAAATTATATCGGAGATTGACCAATGAGTTTTTGATGGGTCTTAAACTCATCTCTTTTTAATCCATTTTTCTAGCTTATATTTAATATATTCAGATATGTTTTAATACCAAATTATTAAATATTCACCTACTTTAATGTTTATGGTTTTAATTAAAAGAAAAATTTAAAGTAAAGAAAAGAAAAGAGCAATTCACGGCCGGTCTATGTATGAGTTTTGTGTGTCGCGACAAACGTCCAAGAAATTAGCAAAGGAATACTGTCATGACAATATTTCCTTTATCGCAACACAAAAGTTTGAATATTGTGAGATGGCTGCATCGCGATAAAACGGCGTGTCACTGACAAAAAATTAGGAAGAATCTAACAAGTCGATTTGAGATAAAAGAAAGTGTAGCGACAAGGTTTTAGCGGGGATGTCAACACCAAAGAGAATGCAGCCGAAAAATGAAGCTCCTGTTGCGACAAATGAAACAGACATAAAGCAGAAACTCTGTCGTGACAAGGGATCTTTTGTCACGACACTGATTATTGCAACATGGAAAAGCTTGTTGAGATAGGAGAAGAGCTTCAAAGAAAAAATTTGTCGCGACAAGGTAGTGTATGTCGTGACATTGAAAGAATAAGTATCTGTCGCGACAAGGTGATGTATGTCGCGACGCTGAAGGAAGAAGAAACTCTGGTTGTGACAGATAAACAAAGTCGCGACATGTGATGCTTGCTTAGTGAACTGACTTGGTCGCAATAAAAGAATATAATGTTGCGACATACTTCAAAGCTGAAGAGATGTTTCTATGTCGTGACAAGGATCTTAAGGTCGCAACAAAGAGATAAGCTGAACATTGATAAACAATGTCGCAACAGACTTTTCTATGTCGTGACAAAGATTCCAACACAAGGAAGAGAGGTCTTGTCGCGATATAACAAACTGGGTGGCGACATAAAGAGAAGATGAACACAGAAAAGTCATGTCGCGACATAAAAACTAGGTTGCGACACAAAGAGAAGCTGAACATAGAAAAGTCTTGTCGCAACATAAAAACTGGGTCACGACAGAAAACATTGACAACATCAAGAGGCTATGTCGCAAGATCAAAATGAAGTTGCAACAAGAAATCAGGTTAAGTGGCGACAAGACTTTGTCGCGATAGAAATATTGACAATGCAAGAAACATTGTTGCAACAAGAACCAACAGAAATACTGTCGTGACATAAAAACAGAGTCGCGACACCAATTTGAAGAAGTTGCACAGAAATACTGTCATGACACAATTGTCAACGTCGCAACATAACTATTCCAACAATCACACATAAGATTTTCGCGACATAGAACGGATAGAATGACAAACCTTACAAGACAGATTGTTAAAGAGCCCAAGAAAGATCTTTCGCGACAAAGGAAATTCTGTCACGAAAAAATGAATATGCTAAAGAAAAAAATACTGTTGCGACAAAGGAAACTTTGTCACGACTAAATCCAAGAAGGATGCACAGGGAGCAGGTAGCGACGGGCCAGTAGCATGCCTGCTTGAGACTGCGATAAAATTAAAACTACATCTCAACTACACTTTCAAGTCGCGACAGAGAATGCAATCTTAGCCAGAATTTTGGGGATCCACAATGCAGCCT
Source organism: Tetrastigma voinierianum (assembly GCA_016808115.1). NCBI lineage: Eukaryota > Viridiplantae > Streptophyta > Magnoliopsida > Vitales > Vitaceae > Tetrastigma > Tetrastigma voinierianum. Next base: position 125,479 of record JAEQBH010001761.1, read on the forward strand.
TGAATTTAGGGCCTGAACATCTGGGGCTCTATAAATAGAAACAATTTGAGGAAAGTGAGGCAGTCAGTCGACGAAAAAACCAAAAGATCTGGGGAGCTGAAGACTCTTTTGTATTATATTTTTCTTTCTTTTATTTTTCTTTTCTTCGTAGATTAGATTTAGCGTAGAATTTCAATTTGTTTACTGGACCTAAAACAGTGAATTGTTCAGAAGTTTAGAAGTTGAATTAAATTGTTGAAGATCAATTCCGATTACTGTTTGAATCTAATGAAATCTAGATAAAAGCTGGAATTCATATTTCTTTCAGTGATACGATTACATTAGAAATTTTTACGTCGGTATTTGATGTTCCACGATTCAATTTTGAAACACAACTAAGCTAGGAAATATTTGATGTTAGTTATGGTCTTTCCTGCACAATTAGAAAGAAATGCCTGGGTTAAGAGTCTTGAAATTATTTGAATGGTGATGTTCATGAAGTGAATTGTTCCCAATATTAGTAACTTATACCCATAAAAGGACCGTTATTTAGCTCTGATTTCCAAGAGGCCCTCTGAGTGACACAAAGATGGAGATTCCTGAGAGCTTGGATTAGTTACTTGGGGGTATGCTAGACTAATATTGATGAACTAATGAGCTCTGAAAGATTACTTAGATAAATCTTCAATTTACTCATGGTTTGAGAATTAATTGACTGATCTATCAATTTAATCAATTAGAGATCTCTCCTTGGTCTTGAGGAATGATCTTGATCCTGTGTTAGCTTAGATCTAATCAAGGAAAGAGAGAACTCTTTAAAGATCTCAAGGACAAGGCATCATTCATCTTGTAGAAATCTAGTAATGGCCCTGTCTTGGGAAGTAAGAAATCTGCAGTCATAAGAAATGACTATGAAGTATTGGAAAAGAAAAATACCCATATCTTATAAAGAAATTCTGATTACAAGTAATTGATTAGAAACATGTTTCAGAAATGAACATGAGTCTCTAATCAGTGAAATGTATGGTTAAGGGAGAAATCTAAACTATACTACCTTGTCTCTTTGACAATTTCAAAGTCCAATTCATGATAGAATAGACTTAGATGATGTTGCAGGAATTGATAATTTCTAGCGGTGAAATCCAGTGTCTACTTCCGGCCAATAATGCGGATTCGATCCGATTTATGTTCGAGATTTTTAAATTTTTCCTTCATTATAAATGAAGACATTCAAATAGTAGAATTCTTAATTCAATTACTGAACCGTGTATGAAATGGAAGTTCAAATAGTGTGGACTTATAGGTCCACTTTTATTACTTGTACGACCTATGCACTTGCAGTATTATGACCAAATGAAATCTTTAATAAATTCATTGACAAATCCATTTTTATTATGAGCATACAAGTTCTATTCCGTCTAAACAAGTTTTTGGTGCCTCTATGGGGATTAGATAATAGTCCTTGGGTAATAGTGGTAGATATTTTGGTCTATACATATTTCAGGGTCAACAGTTTTCAAAAACAAAAATCTTTTGTTTTGAAAACAGTTTTTCATACATGACAAATGCATGTGTGAGGGAGTTGGCGAGGACTCGAGATATGGGGCATGGCATGTAGACATTCGAGTAGGAATGTGCATATTTTTACTTGAATGTGTGTGTGTTTTCCGTTGCATGTGTATATAAGTCGGGAGTAGCCCTTGTAGGAGAATTCATCTATTAGGCATTGCTCACCCTATCGTGGGAAAATATTTTCAGGGACTGAAGGTACATCGAGGGATGAAATACATCCAAGATCTTAGTTGTGAAAAAGGGCCAGATAATGGCTTATTCATGTATTATGTAAAATTCTGGATATTTATCCAGTTTCTATTAAATTTTGGGCAGAAACCAGTTTCTGTATATGTAATGAGAAAGAGCTGTAATAAAACTCATTTTTGTATGACTAATACAGTTTAGCAAGGTTTTCCCAGGTTTCATATTGTCTTTGTAATAAAAAGGTTATTGCATATTGAATTTAGGGTGTTTAGAAAGGAAAAAAAATGAGTTAGAGGAACAAAAGGCCCAGAAAGACTATTGCATGCTGGGCGGTTTGGGTTGCGACAAAGGTTTTCTTTGTTGTGACAGAGCTTTCTGGCTTTGTGTCGCGACAAGGGCCCCCACGGTGTCGCGACAATACTTTGTTTTCTGTCATGACAATGTCGCGACAAAGGTTCCCTTGTCGCGACCGAGACGGCCGAGGCAATAGGCCAGGGTTGCGACAGGAGCTTGGTCAAGGCCAAGAGATTTCGTGTCGTGACAGAGATTTGTAGTGTCGCGATAGGATTTTCATGGAGTTGTGTCGCGACAAGGTATTCTATGTCATGACAAAGTGTGGCCAAGACCAAAGGGCCTTGTGTCGCAACACAACATTTTGTGTTGTGACGGAGTTGGTCAAGGCTAGAAGTTCTATGTCACGACTGAGTATTTATGTGTCGCGATAGAGTTTGTGTCACACCCCGATTCCCAGTCCGACCCGAATGGCGGATCCGAACCGAGTTCGAGGCGTGAGACTATGTATTGGGACTCTTTACCTGTTTTTTTTTTCTCTTCTCAGAGTTGAACTTGTACCTGTGGGTATAAAAACAATTTCTGTAATAACAAAAATCAGTTACATACACAAAAGAACTACCACCAGAGTGGTGTCCATCAAAATCTATACACATATACTGAGTCCCATTTACATATACAAAAACTGTACTTTTACATTTACAAATCAGAGCGCGGGACATACTGTGATGAACCCCTACTAGTGTGCTAGCCGAGCAGTATGCGGAAGCTTTTCGGACGTCTTCTCCTGCACCTGCAGTTAAAGCCGTGCTAAACACTGCAGCTTAGTGGGAAACATATCTTATAACTTATCTTGGTACACATGCATTTTATCTTTGAATCATAATAAACATCTAACAATAACGGATATGAATCTTCATGGTCATGCCATAACACATTTACATGCATAATTATCCTTGCTTAACAAACTTATGCTTGATTAGGATCTATCGTATCTGATGCGAGCTTTATACTTATAGCAAACTTATACTTACTCAGATCTTACACTTATGACAGACTTATTCTTATTCGATCTCCCGTAGGTCACATACTTATACTTATCTCCCATAGGACACATACTTATACTTATCTCCCGTAGGACACATACTTATACTTATCTCCCGTAGGACACATACTTATTCAGATTCCTCGTATATGTATCCAGATCTCCCAAAGGACATATATATCGGACTTATACTGATACTTGTCTCGGACTTATAATTATTCAGATCTCTCGTAGGAGGTACGGTGCTTAGACCTTTACTGAGGTACCCGTACGTACTACAAAACTTATACTGGTACTTTGTATCTTCTACTTGTACTACGAAGCATATCCTGGTCTTACGGAACTTATACTTGTATTACTGAGCTTATTCTTGTATTTCGGATCTTCTACTCGTTTTAAGGAGCATATACTTGTCTTACGGATCTTATACTTGTATTACAGAGCTTATTCTTGTCTTTTGGATCTTATACTTGTATTACGGAACTTATTCTTGTATTTCATATCTTTTACTTGTTCAAATACTTTTCTTGAATCATTTTCTTTTTTTTTTCATTTCGCGTTTCAGTTTGTGATTTCACATATGGCTATAGAAGTCGACATTCACGATAGATTCAGTTATTGAATCCTGTCCTATTTGTCATTAAGTAGCAATGTGATCTCATATTCAATATTGCAATCTCACATATTACTATAGAAGTAGACATTCACGACAGATTCAGTTGTTGAATCCTGTCCTGTTTGTCATTCAGTAGCAATGTGATCTCATATTCAATATTACAATCTCACATATTACTATAGAAGTCGACATTCACGACAGATTCAGTTGTTGAATCCTGTCTTGTTTGTCATTCGGTATGTGTGAATTTCGCATGGAGCGGCCGAGCGTGCTGCCCGCGTAGCGAAGTGTCGTGGCACTAGCGGGAGTGCCAAAGCAACGTGGGAATGTGCACTCATTCGTTCATGTATTTTCATATCATTCGTTATCTTTTCTGGATTATATGTGATAATAATCATATATAACCCAACACATTATGTGTTCACTGACATATTGCCTTTCATGTTCATGTGTTCATGTTCATATTTGGTTGATTTTTCATATTTCATATTTCATGAACACATCTATACATATTATGTTTCTATACTTTTCTTGTTTCATACTAGCCATATGGCATTTCATATACTTGTAAGTATAGCGCCTATGTATTCACTTACATCATTCATGTAATGCTGTTCTTTATGAATCTCTTTCTTTGAAGTGGAATAATTAGATTTAATGAATCATCAAACTTCGAGTTATGGCATTTTCATGCCAAACTAGTAATTTACCCATTTTGCTGGGGACAGTTTAGAAATACCCATTTTCAAGATGTGCTCATACTTAACCTTTTTGGTTCTTTTGTACTTCACTGAAGCTAAGGTGCTAAGGGTTCTTCTCCAACTGGAATCACTGATGAACTTTGAAACTCAAGTTATGTCACAAGCAAGCGGGATTACTCTATGTTCAAAGCCGAACCAGAAATTGGCTTGAAACATGCTTGTAAGAGTGAATTTTTGGGCCAAATAGAGTTAGAATTTGAAGGTACCTATTTCAAGGTGTTGTGTTCTCCTTGAAGTCTAGTTTAATCAGCCACTTTAATCACTCAAATCGGATAAGAAATGATCAAGTTATGGTCAAAATACTAATACTGGTCCAAATCGTTTTCAAGCTGTCATTAATTTTGATTAATGTGAGAACATAGTACGGTACCACTCATTTAGTACCAGTACCACCCTACGAATTACGGAAAGAGTGGTTTTTTCTCCCATTTTCCATATTTTGCTACCCAAATCAAGCTAAATAATCAATACACACTTCAAAACCTCCATATTCATCTTATAACCTCTATTATACTCAAATGTCTTTCAATACACATCTTATACACTCTATTGAACTCAAACATGCTTCTATTCATATCTTATACAAGGCCTAGGGTTTTTCTCAGCCTTCAGAAATCTAGGGTTAGGAAAAGTTCCTATCAAAACCTAGAGAACAAACATGTCCATGCTTTACATAACCCTTAGAACCCGAAAACACATGTAATGAGACTCTAGGTCTCTCATATCAAAACCTACAGAAAAACAAAGGGTTTGTGATGATTTCCATACAAGAGTGTTCTGAGTTGGTTTCTTACAACCCAAAACATGTATCCATACTAATAGTCATAGTTCCATACAAAACTCCAAAGATCCATACCTTTTTGCTCTTCCTTTCTTCTTCTTCTCTTCCTCTTCCTCTTCTTCTCTCTAAGGTTTGTTCTCCCCCAAAATGAGACCAAATTTGGTCTTAAATTAAGGATCTCTCCATAGGCCATGTTTGGCTCCCAAAAACCCATTTTTTTGGGTTAAGTTTCCATTATTTCACTTTAGTCCTTAGGTTCTTCTCTTTTTGCAAATCAAGTTAGGCATATTTCTATTTTAACCCCTAGTCTTTCCCTTTTATGACCACTAGGTCCTCAAGTGGTAAATTACATATTTACCACTTGCACTCATATTAATTTCAGGTTTCTCGTTTTATTTCTCGAAAATTCATATTTAACTTTTATTAAACCCTAAACATGTCCGAAACTGCTAGGGTATATTTCGGGGTGTTACATATGCAATAGTCATTCTTTTATTAAATGACTAAACAACATACCTTCATCCTCAAATAAGAAAGGATAAGTGGCATGAATCGTGTCCTCGCGTTCCTATGTTACCTTCTCCACTCTTCGGTGCTGCCACAACACCTTCACTAGCCTCATGGTCTTGCGTCCCAAAACCTGATCCCGACTATCCATGATACGTAGTGGTCCCTCCTCAAAGATCCCATCCGCATCAACAACAAGCTCGCCCCAATCCACTACATGAGTCGGATTTGGAGTGTACTTCTAGAGCATGGAGACATGGAACATTTCATGAACACTCGATAAGCTCAACAATAAAGCCAACCAATAAGCAACTGTACCTACCCTCTCGATTACCTCGAAGGGCCCGATATACCTCGGCGACAGCTTTCCCCGCTTACCAAATCTGACTACTCCTCTTTTAGGCATCACCTTCAAGAAGACGTGAATACCCACCTCAAATTCTAGAGGTCGCCACCGTTTGTCGGCATAGCTCTTCTATCGGCTCTGAGCAGTGAGAAGATGCTTCTGTATCAAGTCCACCTTCTCCGAGGTGTCCTTTACAAAATTCGAACCTATAGAGGATCTCTCTCCCACCTCCGTCCAACAAACTGGAGATCGACATGACCTCCAATATAGTGCCTCATAGGGTGCCATCTGTATGCTTGCCTGGTAACTATTGTTATTGGCGAATTCCACTAAGGGTAAATGCTCTTTCCAACTACCCTTAAGATCCAGGACGCATTCTCACAACATATTCTCTAATGTATGGATGGTCCTCTTTGACCGACCGTCCGTTTGGGGATGAAAAGCGGTGCTCGTCATCAATTGTGTCCCCATGGCTTGCTAGAAGCTTTCCTAAAAATGAGTTGTAAGCCGGGGATCTCTGTTCGATACTATAGAGATTGTCACTCCATGTAATCGGACAAGCTCTCGTATGTATAACTTGCAGAATTCCTCCAGAGAGAAGTTCATCCCCACAGCCAAAAAGTGTGCCAACTTTGTGTGCCGGTCCATGATCACCCATCCGTGGCAAGTGAGTCACAAAATCCATCATGACGTGTTCCTCCCACTTCCACTCCACTACACCCAACTACCGGAGTAACCCCTCCAAACTCCCCAGCGTTCAACTTTTTACCCGTTGACACTGAGACACCGACCTAACAAAACTCCTTATAACTTGCTGCTTCATTCCACTATAATAATATTGAAGACGAAGATCATGGTACATCTTCGTGCCATCTGGATGTATAGAAAAAAGAGAGTAGTGGAACTCCTTGAGGATCTCCTCTCTCAAATCTATCGATTGGGGAACTACAACTCTTTCCCTATACTGAAGACGACCATCCGTGTGAATGTATCTTCAACCTTCACCCGTGATCTCGACCATTCTACCCCCGATGAACAATATTTATGTGTCCTATCCTTGGGACTCAATCACTTTGCTCAGTAGGGAAGGCATAGCCACCAAACTCCCTAAAACACCCTAAGCCTAATCCCTGTAGTGCAGCACAGAAAGCTATACTAGCCAATACTCCCCGTGATTTTCTGCTAAGAGCATTAGCCACCACATATGCTTTACCGGGATGCTAATGCAAAGTGAAGTCACAGTCCTCCAAATACTCCATCCACTTGCGCTGCCTTATATTGAGGTCCCGTTGGGTAAGGATGTATTTTAGATTTTTGTGGTCCGAAAACACCTCGAACTGCTCACCATACAAGTAGTGGTGCCATATCTCCATGACAAAGACAATGGCCACCAACTCCATATCATGCGTAGGGTAATTCTGCTCGTGATTCTTTAACTGCAAAGAACCATAAGCCATAACCCTTTCGAACTGCATCAAAACACATCCCATTCCGTCCTATGAGCCATCACAATACACTATGTACCTCTGTCCCCCCTTTGAGACTGTCAGAATAGGAACTGAAGTAAGCCTCATTTTCAATTCTTGGAATGTCCTCTCACACACGTCATTCCACTCAAACTTGACCTCATTCTGGGTCAATTTCGTCATAGGTGTAACTAGTCAGGAGAAGTCCTCAATGAACCTCCTGTAATACCACCCTGCCAATCCCAAGAAACTATGTATCTCGAAGACTGACTTCGGCCTCTCCCAACCCATAATTGCCTCAACCTTCTTCGAGTCCACTTAGACACTCAAAGCTGATACCACATGACCCAAGAATCTCACCCCCGTAAGCCAAAATTCACATTTTTTGAATTTAGCATACAACTGATGGTCTCTCAACACCTGGAGAACAATCCTTAAATGATCCTCATGCTCCTCCTTCAACTTGGAGTAGACCAGGATGTCGTCAACGAAGACCACAACAAATCGATCTAAATAGGGTTGGAATACCCTATGTATGAGATCCATGAATTCCGTTGGAGCATTCGTTAACCCGAATGGCATCACTGTGAACTCGAAATGCCCATATCGTGTTCTAAATTCCGTCATAGGGATGTTTTCCTCCCTAACTCTTAACTGATGATAACCGGTGTAGAGATCTATCTTCAAGTAGACCTGCACCCCTCTCAGTTGATCAAATAAATCATCTATCCTTGGCAAAGGGTACCTATTCTTGATGGTAAACCTATTCTTGATGGTAAACAGAATCGAAACGCCCCAAGGTGAAGTATTCGAGTTAATAAAACCCCTGTCCAATAATTCCTATAATTGGAACTTGAGTTCTTGCAACTCAATAGGTGCCATTCTGTGCGGAGTCATAGAAATAGGCGATGTACCAAGGTGTAACTCAATAACGAAATCTACATCCCTGTGTGGAGGTAGTCCCAACAGTTCCTTTGGAAAAACATCCTCATACTCACAAACTACCCAAGGTAGACCCAACTTCTGTCTCACCTCATCCTGTAGGGTAAGGCTTGCTAGCCAACCCTGTAATTGTCCATGCCATCTAGAATCGTACACGGTCTGGGGTAAAGCATCATGCTTATCCCCTTGGAATATAAAGCAACTACCGCTTGGTATGTAGGCGGCAACCCTCTTATAAGCACAATCAATGATGACCCGATGTGCCATCAGCTAGTCCATCCCAAGGATGACATCAGACATGTCCATGACCCTAAGGTCCATGGTGAGTAGAATCCCTAAGATCTCACTGTCCTAACATATCTGATCAATTCTCACCCTAGTTCCTAGGGGAGAACGCACATGCAACAGTTTTTCAAAGTTTCAACCTCTAAGCCTAAATCTTTCACACATCATGCAACAATGAATGAATGAGATTCATCATAATCAAACAATACTCTTGCCCATAGGCGCAAGAGTAGAAATGTACTCGGTCAACTACCGATATGCAATCTCGGGCTTTGGTAATGGCGCAGACACGTCCCCCGGGTCCCCGGTCCCGGCCAGTGACTCGCTCGACCGACCCCACCGCCCGCCCATCTCAGCTTCGTCTACGGCAGCAGGCCTTTATGCGCCGCCGCAATCGACATACCCGTCTCTCGGCCTTAAGTGGTAGGTGTGGAACAACCGTGTTTGTGTACGTTCCACTGATGACTGGGACTGAGGTGTCCCATAACTATGGGATTCCTGCCTCTAAGGACAATCCCGCATAAGATGTCTAAGAAGACGGCTATTGTAACATGGCTCTACTGCCAGGTCAAGACCCTCGGAATGTCCGCCACCCGAAGATGATCACTCCCGGCCTCGCCTTGGTAGCCGCGACCCTGTCCTTGAAATCCTTGTGGAGTAGAAGTCTTTTGCTTCTTCCCTAAGCCAGAAGAAGAAGGTTGACTCTCCTTCCTTTTATCTTTAACAATACCCGCATCCTAGATGTTCCGTGCATCATCCACTTCCATCTCAATGGTCATAGCAGTCTTGACCATGGAGTCCAGGTCTTGTAGGAAAAGTCCCACAATTTTATCCCGGATGGACAATTTTAGACCATACTCAAATTTTCTCACCTTGGCCATATCTATAGCCACATAATCATCAACAAAACGAGCTAACACTGTGAACTTAGCCACGTACTCAAGCACTGTCATTGTTCCTTGTCTCAATTCCAGGAACTCCCAAGCTTTTGCATGTCAAGCAGATGCCAGGAAATACTTTTCCATGATGAGCCCATGTCATGTCATGGCCTTTAAGTCTCTTGAGGCTTTGATCCAATCCCACTATACCTGGGATTCACCCTCTAGATGGAACGTAGCTAGCTTCATCTTAGTGGCATCTGAGGTGATCTCCATAGCCTCCAATATCTTATCAACTTGCCGAAAGTAATGATTAGCTATCATCAAGTCCCTTCCTCCCCTAAAGGTTGGAGGATGATGTGCTTTGACTCTATGAAGGTTACTCGACCCTCCCTGGCTCACCGTTGCACTAGCCTGTGCAATTGTAGCAGTCGTCACACCAATAGCTTCCATGAAAGCTTGTTGGTCAAAGGTTGGTGGTAGTTGGTTATCACCCTGCCCACCACCTCAGCATCCTCTTCCTCTACCAAATATCTACACGAGTAAGATAACAGTAGAGTCTTACATAACATCCATAGATGGATCATGTTTCCCTGTCGAACTAAGAAAGGCTCAAAGCCAAATTACTAATAGACATAAACAACCTGAACTATCTCGTTCAGCCTTTTCCATATACATCACACCATGTATATCAATCACACAATCACATAGTACATAGTCATGTAGCATAGTAAAGCGCAAAACATGAAATGCACCATGAATGCAATGGTCTAAACCCATTCCCATTAAGTCCCAGGTAATCAATTATATACCTAGTTCGATACCAAGTCACGACAACTAAAACCCGGGGTCCATCGACCAACCACAACCCGTGGAAATATCCGTACAAACGTGATATCCTGCAAGCATCTATGTCGCCTAATCCCATTAATTGGGATTCATTCATCTAGTCCTGTGTAATCACAGGTCCCATGCCCCGACGCCATGTCGGAAGAGCCGCCGACTACCTATGGATTACTGCGTGTTCGACACCAATCGTGAAACCCCGAGAGAAAATCTAATTTTCTCAAAAAGGGCGAAATGGTAATTTCGGGTCAAAATACGAATTTTTCTGTATCTTGAATGATCGAAATGGACTCACCGCTGAACTCGGTCTCTCACAAATCTACTACCACGTTGAATTCCACTAATCTCGAGATTAATCAAAATTTCACTGCCGAGGCATCTGAGATGGGCTAAGGACATCTTAGCACCTTGTGAGTGGCTTAAGAGGCGCCCACTTGTCAATCGCGAGCGTCAAACATTGAGCTCGTTGGGCTCACATGAGACATGGCATCATGCCATCGAGGAAATCTCAAAGTGGTTGGATAAGAGGATAAGGAAATCTCAACCAATTAAGGTGACATGCGGGTATCGAGAGGACTTTTCTTCGTCTCAATCTCGACTAAACGGGTCAGAGAGAAGAGAGAGTGGAAAAGTGAGCAAACCATGAGAGAGAAAAGAGAGTTTCTGTAAAGAGTAAGCTCTACCTTCTCTCTAGAATTTCTACGACGGACCGTTTGCTTCCAAGTGAGGCAAGAAGCAAAGCTGTTCCCTACAAACAAGGGCTACGTGGTACCAGCCAGGAGTTTTGACAAACTCCGAAAGGTAGGGGTTTTCCTACTCCTCGCTTTAAGTGTTTTGTTAATGCTTCGGGTTGATTTGGAGGCCGTGAGTGGCCGTTTCGATCGTCCTAAAACTGTAATCACTCGTTTCCTCAATATGTCAACCCGTTCGATAGTGACTGTTTTGGGTGGTCGCAGATGATTTATGCCTCAGAATTATGTTTTTGGTGTGTATGAGGCCGTGAAATGGCCATGGGATTTCGTTTTCACAAAGTGGAACCGATGTTGATGAGTACGCTTCACTCGACAAAATTTACATCGCTGTTTGACCGTTAAAACAAATCTTATTGCATTGATCGACCAAAACGTCCATGTGTTAACTGCATTTAAATATCGCTAAGATGAATGGTCAATTACTATAATCTAAGATGTTAATGCATGAATTTGACGAGTTAACATGATGTGGTGATTTAATTTATGTTAATATATGCATGTAAATATATTATATGAGTGGTTTGAAATGGCATAATGCATTCCATGCGGCACCGGCACCCTAGGAAATTATGAAAATGACATGAAAGAAATGAAAAATGGAACATGATTGTGAAAGGAATTTCGATGGAAGGTTTTCCAGAGAATTGGGTTGGGAGATGGCCCAACAGATCACTTCACATGAGGACCATGACTGTTTTGGAAAGTTCTCCAACCAATTCAACTCGGAGGGTAGTCCAATATTTTTACCGAAACTCGGTAGTGTGTTTTCGAGAACAAAAGCTTTTTTTTTTAAAACGATATTTTCTCATACATGGGTTAGGCAAGTGTGAGGGAGTTGGTGAGGACTTGAGACATGGGATTGGGCATGTAGACATTCAAGTAGGATCACGTATTTGCTTAAGGCAGGTTTACATCAATTACTGCATGTGCACTTAGTAGGAGTAACCTCATTTGTACTTTACTCATCGGGCAATAGTCACCCCCGTCGATAAATATATTTATTTTGAACCGGAGGTGCACTCGGGATGGGACATATTTGAGATCTTAGAGGCGAAGAAATGGCCAAGTCGCCTTATTTCCGTATTTTGTAAATTCGAAAGCATCGATCCGCGCTTTGCAGGTAAAATTGTCCCGTTCAATAGATAGTCCCATATGGGGTCCATCCAGCTCGGTGCGGTTATTATTAGGAGGACCTCGTCGCTGTTGACGTCTACTGAAGGTTCCATGAGGTGCTCGATCGGAACCCGTCTGTCCAAATCTTTTTACATCCCAAGCATACTGGTGGCGTCCGTCGTGAATTCTCCGTCCCGGGATGTGTCTCACCAAAACTTGTACTTCATTTTTTGGAGCAACTCAAGGTACCTTCTCTCTTGGAGAGATAACTAATCATCTTTTCTTTCACACAGGTTGTTTTATTTAGTCACACCAACTGGTAGAATTCGTTGGTATAATTTGAATGATCAACCTCCACAGCGGGCGTAGATTTAATCTGTAAGAATGACTCGCTCATATTCGGCTTCTCTGTTGAGGTTAAACCCGGAATCTGATTACGTATTCCACGTCAATCCAATTCGAGGAGTTCGGGACCAAGCCCGGCTCCACTGCGGGCATCACACCCCATCTGGCGGACAACCTCTGGGATGGGAGGCCTGATGCCACCCGGCGCTCACACATGTCAGGTGAATCTATGATTAATCTACCAAAATTTGCTCCTTTGATCGGGCTATTCTTGGTTTGTACCCGATGTCAACTCATCACCCTATGGCCCATTTCCCCACCCGCCTTCCGCAGGTTTATGGTTTGTGCAATATTTGCTTCATCGGGTGTTCTGTTGGAATTTCGATAATGTGGGCTAGGAAGTATGACCAAAGTCTTCTAGCGGTGGTCACCAATGCTAGAACGAGCTTTTCCATCTTCAGGTACCTTTCCTCTGCTCCTCTCAAAGCTCGACTGGGCGCACAGACCGGTTGTCGCTGCCCTGCCCCAGCTTCCGACCAGGTGGCACTAGTCAAGAACCGAAACGGCTGGCAGAGCATGAGGAGTTCTCCCTCGTAGGGACTTACCGTATCAGAGGGGTGAGCTCAAGTAGGCTAGCACTCCGTGAACGCCTCCTCACAAGGCATCCCACAGTTGCCTTTTTAGAATTCCAAAGAAGGGCCGACACTCGGTCACTTGATCTCGACACGGCGACTCAATGTTACTATTCTCCTGCCAAAAAGGGACTTCTAGTGTTTGAGGGTGGTCGCATGTCGAAAGCACCTAATTTTATTTTGTTCCGGATTTGCCTCATTCCGCAAATGTTGACTATGAAACCCAAGAACTTCCCCTCACAGACTCAAAGCAATACTGGCCGCTGGGTTTAACTTCATCTTCGTAGCCCCAGACCTGAAAGCCTCCCGGCTTCACTAGCATGTCATCTATATACACCTCCATGGATGTGCCAATTTGTTATTGGAACATCTTGTTTACTAGCCTTTGATAAGTGGCTCCTGCGTTTTTCAACCCAAAAGGCATCACCTGATAGCAATACGTCCCCTATCTAGTCATGAAGGAGGTATTCTCCTAGTCGTTGGGGTCCATCCTGATCTAGTTGTAGCCTGAGAAAGCGTCCATGAAGCTTCGGAGCTCGTGGCCAGAGGTGGTGTCTACTATGAGGTCATCCCAGGGCGGAGTTGTCTTCTGCAAGCGTGCCTCGTTGACGCATAGCAAAATCAACGCCAGAGTCGCCATTTTCCATTTGCTCGACTAGAACCACGCTTAGCTAGCCGCCTGGGGTAACCCACTTCCCGATAACTCGGGCTTCTGAGAGGGGAGTTTGTCGACCTCTTTGTCATCACCTTCCGCCCTCCGCAAAACTTCTTCTTTCGTTTGACTGTGCTCTGAAAGAGGTCAGAGCATCCAACAGGCGTGATGACCGCCGGGTCAATTCCTCCCATGTCCTTCGCTTCCAAGCGAATACTTCACATTCCGCTTTAAGCAGCGGATGAGGAAGGTCTCTAACATCTCTCTGGGCAGTTTCTTGGATTCGATGTAGGCGAGGTGTTCAGCCGGGTCATCAAGTCAGACCGGTTCCACCTCTCTAAGGGTAAAAGTTAGTCGAGTGTCCGGGCCTGCCTCTCATCGAGCTCATCTCGTGGACAATCGTCAACCCGCTTCTACTCATCGACGCCAAGTAGCACTCGCCATCCTACCGGTCTCCCAGGCCTTTCCTACCCCATTTTTTTGTAGGGAATTTGACGACCATATGATAGGCGGAGGGCCTTATGACATTGAGGGAACGCCTCGCCCGTAAAACATGTCAGACGATGGGGCCTCCAATGACAAGGAATTTTGTTTGTCGTTGTGAAGCCCCGGCATGAAGCCCCTAGAGTGAGCACCAGTTGTACTGATCCCAAGGGTAGTACTCTCTTTACGGAGAATCCCCTTAAGTGGGCATTTAGCGGTTCCATCTTCTCTCTTCCAATGCCTATTCTGTCTCTGTCTCTTCGTCTCCTGGGGCTTCGGTCCCGCTTTTTCTCATCCTTGCTTTTCTCCTTTCGCGTGGAAGAGTTTCCTTGTTTAGACATAAGTGCCTTCTCGCTGTTGATATACTCAAACTTGGCAAGCACTCTACTTACATGCTTGCTCGAGTGGTTCTTCGAGATGGAGAACATTAGGTCTTGAATTCATGCCCAGCCCTATTATAAAGGCTGATAGCGAATTTTTTCATCTGTGATGTCCACCCTAGTGACTCCGAAGTTGGAACTTGGACGTAGACCTCAGCAAGTGCTTTCTTGAGGGCCTTGCTTCACGGTCAGAAGGTGGTAGATCGGCTTCCGGTACATCCGAGCTCTGATGAAGTGGGACACAAAAGCAATGGAGAGTTCCTTGAAAGAGGAGAGATCATACTGGTACATTTGTCGAACCAAGCCAAGGCCGAGCCTTTAAGAGTGATGGCAAAGGCTCGGCATCTCAAGGGGTCTTGGTATCCATGTAGCTCCATCTGGTTCTTGTAGGTGTTGAGGCGGACTATGGGTCCTCACTATTGAAAGCTTCGATCTCGCGACATTCCTCGAACTTTGCTGAAAGGGAAGTGTAACACCCTGGCCGTAAACTGGGATTTCTCGCCGCTATACTAGAGCGCCCCGGAGGACCACGTGTGGCTCGAACCTACCGCCTTTCATGTGGTCAGCCTTTGTCGATATCCCCGGAAACGCCGCCCTGCTCGCTCCTTCTTTCCTATGACGAGGATCGACTCTTCACCTCCATCGTCCCTGTCAAGCTTTCCTTCATTTCGATTGTCTTCGGGGGGTACATTAGGATCATGCCCTCTGGTCTGGCTATTTTCTCCTATTCCGTCATCATCTCGAGGGGCGCCGAAGTTGTCGCCTCCTCAGGGTATGGCATCGCGCCCACGACCTATTGCTCGGCCCCGCGGGTCGCTGCACCTATCTCGCAGCTCGCGCACCCCTCAGCGCCGACAAGACGGAGGGCTTCATCTCATTGCTAGAAACGCCGAGAGCTCAGAACGCCCCGCCAGCCACTATCGATGTAGTTCTCGTTAGCCCGGCATCCTGGGGGTCATGACTCCTACTCATGTCGAAGATACCATCATTCACCGAGAAGTCATTATTCAAAGGAATACGGTCCCATGCACGCACACCAAACCGATGGTGCTTTTGCTATCGAGTATCAGTCGGAGCTCAGAGGGAGTTGAGGAGTCGCATTTTTACCGGATCACCACGAATTTATAACCCGCACTAGCCGATGGTCGTTTAGGTGCCTGGTCGCTCCGATGCTCTATGCGTCTTTCTTACGGAAAGAAAGAACTTTGTATCGCTCTTATGGTGTTATGGATTGCAGACTTTTGTTTGTGGGATTGCTCAATATTTATATGATGATCACGATGACTTTCCTTATCGATGACATTACGACGCCTTCCCATTATGTAGGGATCTTTTTCTTCCTTATCGCTAACCGAATATTTAGAGGATAATTAGAAGGCCGTAATCATGGGGGATCCTTCTTAATTGGGATATCAACATGAATAAGGATTGCTTCCCTTCTCTTTACGGCTCAACTACCGCCGTTGACAATTCACAAATTCGTCCACTAAAGCGACACCCCAGCTCAAGCCTCGGGGGAAATAGGAAATCATTATGGGTCGAGTTCCATGTGAGGCTCTTCTACCAGCCCCATGGAGGATGCCACCGCTTCTTGCCAGTCTGCTCCATGGGCTTGTGTTCAGCCCCGTGTACTACTTTATTTTTAAGATCATTTAACCAAAAAAATATCTTCTTATTCATCATCAAGGTTGAAAATATAGGTTTCATTTAATATATTTCCAGATTTAGATTTTTATATATCGTGAATATTTTTATATGAAATAAAATTATTTAAAATTTATGATAACATAAATAGAGGCTTTAATAATATCAAAATAAATAATAATTTATTTTTAAAGATATTTTTTAGTATCATAAAATATTTGTTATATAATTAACGTAACTAAAGTAATATATATATATATATATATATAGCAATTTTCTATACTTCTTGTCATTTATTTTAAAGGAAAAAATGATTTTTATTATATTTAAAATAATAATTTCTAAAATTCTCACGACAATTTTTTGTTTTATTGTTACTAATTTATTTAATTAATTAAATAAAAAAATATATTAATAATTTATCTTATTAAATTAATATTAACTTATAAAATATAATAACTTATTATTACTATTATTACATATTTACACAACTTTTTGAAAAAAATCACTTTTTAATATTTCAAAAATATGCAAAATTAAATAAAAGTAAAAGAATAAATAAAAAATTGAGATAAATAAGTATATATTACAACCATAATTTATCTTCGGTTTGAAAAATCATAATTTACCTAATTAAAATGCATTTAATAATCTAAAAAATTTATATATTAAATTTATAGAAGTTTGAAAATTGTTTTGCCAAAACTTAAGGGGCTTTGATATTCACTAGAGAAATTAAGGGAGTTGATATTTCCCAAACAAATTGATAATTTCTCAAAAAAATCGATTATTTCCTAAAAATGGACAATTCTAACTGTTTGAGTGCTTAAAAGCAACGAAATTCGATCGCTGATCATCGGCAAGGTCCACCTCAAGCATTGGATTATTTGGTCAAACGGTCAAAGGGATCGATATTTTGAATATATCGTGGATATATCGCGATATATCGACTTTTTCCACCAAAAAAAAAATCACCTAAGCCCTGCTCCACGCACACTTCTCTTGCATGCTCGATATCCCCATGATATGTCGACTGTCAATAAATATATTCGATATTTTATCAAAACTTCGTTCAACCAATTATCGATGGTAGATTTCACTTCGCCCACTACCGATATCCGATATATCGGTTGATATATCCGATTTTTTTTATCCTTGATAATCAGTGAGGTGAATAAGTGGACAACCTTTTTATACATGTATTAATGGCAAGCACGTGACCAAGCAATAGCATAACACGTGAACGGAAAAACTTTTACAAGAGGATAAACTGTGTAAATCCAGAATCTTCTTCATCCCCGCCCCTTAAGTTGGAGCGGGGTGAGGGATGTCTACCAAGCCCAACTTGAAAAGAAAATGATGAAACCGAGGTGCCGAGAAAGGCTTAGTATAAACATCGGCCATTTGGGAGGTAGAAGGAACATGACGTGGAATGAGCAAGGCAGCTTTGAATTTTTCCTAGATCAGATGACAATCAATTTTGAGATGTTTGGTGCGTTCGTGGAAGATATGATTCTCAACTATATGAATAGCCGTCTAGTTGTCACACCAAAGAGTGACAGGGAGTCAAGTGGGAAGAGCAAAATCCTGAAAAAGGAAAACACACCATTGAATCTCAAAAGCAACCGAAAAAGGAAAGAAGTAAATTAAATGACTTTGAAATACTACATAAAAATATTTATTAATTTAAATCGTTTCTCATCTTTTTTTTCTTTATTTTCACCCTCACTACTACAAAAATTAAAACTTATGACGCTTCATTTATGAAGCTTTCAAAACAATGTCATTACTTAATTACAATTATATACACGATGACGCTTAATTAGAAGCGTCATTATCTTATAATAATTTTATTTTTAGCGCTTATTAAAGTGTCATAGTTTTATGTGTCTTATTTACTTATATTTTAACATAAAATAAGTCCTAAACTCAACCATGACATTTTATAATGTCATAGTAATAATCAAAACCTTGTCACTTTTAAAAATTGTCATTGGCTATTATATATATATATATATATATATAAATTTTTTTTTTTTTTTTTGAAGCCCTAACTTTCAAATCCCCTCTTTAAGCTGATATAGCCCTCTTCTTAAGCCTGTATTTGTTCTTCACCAAGTAAGTGTTTCTCAACGATATTCATCTCCATTGTTGATAGAAGCTTGGAGCTCACATGGGAGAGTCGCCCACTAACCCTTCTCATTTGAAAACGAAGCTTTTCTCCCCATTCATTCATGTCCATTTCTATTTGATTTGGGTGTGAGTTGGGATAGAAGGACCAATGAAGCAAAGATATCAGGAGAAAGGGGAAAAGGTTTAGGGCTTGAACAAGGAAGGGGAACAAACCTCTCCCAGGTATTCTTTTCAACGTCAAATACCGAAAATCTGATTGTGGATCTTAATTTCATAGTTTTCCCCTAATTTTTCTTATCATCCAAATGTGATATTTTCCCACTAAATTTTTATTTATGTAAACTTTTATTCTAGTATGTATTTATTGAATGTTACTTCTTGGATTCCTTTCTTTGTCTTCTTCTCCCTAGTATACCAATGAATAGTTGAAAGATTAAAAAAAAAAAAAACCAGAGGAGCTTTAACAATACTGTTTGCATAAATTTAAGGCAGGTTTGCTTGCTTTTGATCTTTAGAGAGAGAAAGAAATAGGACATGACAGTCACATAATGGAAAAGTAAGAATTTGAGGGAAGAGAAGGCATGGAGGATGAGATTAGTTGGGTGATTTTTCTGGAAGAAAGAAGATTCCAAGCCTTTTTCTGGGTTCATTCATTATTTTTGCAAGTTGTTAAATTTTGGGTTAGTCAATCCTATTATAGGTTGTTAAAATGGAATACATAAGAAAAAAAATTATGGGATAGTCAATCTTGTTACAGTTTGTTAAATTCAATATGGGTTTGACATTGTTTCTTAATTCAATCCAAATAAGTTAAGTTACTATTTAGCATTCATGATATTAGGATGGGTTTAGGACTAAATCCGACTCTATTCAAAAACCATTGTTGAGCCGAATTTTCAGCTAAACACCTCTATTTTGTCAAACTTGAGGAATGAGCTTATATGTTTCACCTGACATAAAAGTTATAGCCTTTCCTATCTGATCCAATCAATTGCTTAGAGATTATAATCTTGGACTCAATTTTTGTTCAACCACATATTTATGCCATGAAAGTTGACAACATAGAGAATGGGGATTCAAGAATGAGACACAACTAAAATTGCACCATAGACAAATATAGATTAAAAAATGCCGAAAATGGAGGACTACCAATCGACAAGCGCGGTACTCGAGGAACATGAAAAATTGCTTAGGTGGCCAAATGGGATGGTGATGTGGTTTCCATCTTGTCTTTTACCTAATCCATATATGGTTATATATTTGTGAAATTCTTTCCTTTCTTTTTTCCTCCTTTAATTTTTCTGGGGTGTGATCACATCTGAAAGGCGACCACCAGTTTCCCTTAGTGTGTTCATTTTTCTTTTTGGGTTCTTGGAAAGCTAAAATTAGATGTCTCTTTGAAAAAGGAAAGGAACATGAGCATTAGCATATCCATCCTCTTTGAGGAAAAAGGTAAGATTTATTCATACTTTTTTCCTACTTTTCCCTATCATTATTGCGAGAAAATCACTTGTTTAAAGCGTGGAGGAAAAAAGAAGAAATAAGGACCTATTTGGTTACAATTTTGTTTTTTTTTTTTGGAAAATTAGGAGAACAAGAAAAACACCGAGAAAATTATTAGTTCTCATTATTTTTTTTGTTATGAAAAATACAGAGAATACAGAAGTTTATAAATTGCAATACTTGAATGATTGATGATATATACTTTATATTATTAATTGTGTCTTTGTATAGAAATTTTGAAGAAGTTTCTTATTTTCATTCACAAAATACATTTATAAACTTTTATCATTTTACTTGTAGTGGATGAGTTTAACTTCATAAAAAATATAACTTATTGTTAAATTTTTTTGTATTTAATGGAGAGTTAAGAGATTTTATAAATTTGATTTATATATCAATTTTTTTCTTGTTAGTTTGATTAACTTTTTCCTTGTAGTGCCTATTCTTGTTAGGCACTATTTGTGTGTGGACACTTTTATCCCCAAGTATATGGGCCTACAAGTAATATAGTTGGCTTAGAGAATTAGGATATCGAACCCACAAGAAATTGATTGTAGTGTTTGATTGGCAGTACCTCAAACTAATTGAACTTCTTACTATTTAAGCTAATAAACGATTTGAAAATTGAATTTTAAAAACTAAAAATAGAATAAAAACAAAGGAAAGATTAATGCTCAATTGCAAGAAATGAATTAAAATTGAGGGAAAGAACTGAGTAAGATACTAAGGTTGGTGCCTTCAATTAATGCATGTTAGTTTATGCATGATAAGTGAAAATTATGTGAATGTAAGCTTGTGTTTTCTCAAGGAAGATTGATATGAGGCTCTCACTCTCGTGACTCACCTCAATTCTCGCACTAGCCCCCTATTCACCGCTAGGTCCTTCTAGATGATTAAGTGCAATACTTTTCTAAGACATTTTTCCCTAAGGTATCCTATTAGTCAACTAGTACAGGTCTTTACAATAGGAAAAACACGGTATCTTCCAGATTTGATCACCGCTAGGTCCTTACAAATCTAGCACAATGCCTAATTGATGCTTTACCCTAATAAAATCAATTTAGTACTAGTCATTGCTAGTTTCCTAAATTTCTTTGCACTACAAGAAAAAATGCAATTCTTGACATATATTATCTTGACTTATGACAATATATGTCAATATTGTGTATTTAAATTAGCAATTATGACATATATAACTATGAAAGCAATAATGACATACATAAAACTTGTCCATGATTTGGGATGATGGAACCTTGACTTATGACAATATATGTCAATATTATTGTATTTAATTACGTACACTATCTCCCTTTTTAGAAACAGAATTCCCTCCCTCCTATTTTTTCAAAGACCGCCAATTTCCTCCCTCCTTTTTTCACATCATCAGAGCATCTCCAAGAGGCTCAATAAACCTCTCAAATTCGTCACCATCACCGGCGTACTCTCTCAGCCACGGCTCGCCGCCGACCCCCGCAACCGCCTGGCTTAAACCCATGGCGGCTTCGGCCCAGGCGTCTTCGTCGCCCGCGGGAGAGCTGATGCTCCGATCTTGACGGTACTCCAGTAAGCGAGGACAGTCGAATCTTAGCGATAAGGGAGACGGCGAGATTCATGAAAAGGCATAAATAGAGGCGTTGAAGCGAACAAAACCACCTCCATGAAAGTGCAATGATAAGGAATCTTGGTGTGCGGAGGGAACAACCGGGGCGTAGATCACGGAGGAAGGTCTTAGGTTCTTGGGGTTGAGGCGAGTGGGAAAATGTCCAATGGGTGATTTCTTTTTCTTTTTTAGTTCAAAAATTTGAATTTTAATGAATTGGGTTTTATGGTTTTGCTTGAACTATTGTGTTTCAATTGACAGAAGATTGGGGGGAGACTCTGTTTTCGGCTTTGAGTAGGGCTGGAGGCAGAGATTTCAGCAACATGGCTGTTGGATACAACAATGTTGATGTGAATGCTGCTAATATGTATGGTGTAGTTGTTGGGAATACTCCTGTGAGTTTGTGATTTACTCTATTTTTGAGACATTCGTGAGAATGAATGTTGAAGTAAAGTTCATGTGCTTCAGATATCCTTTTGTTGTTGTTGTTTGTATATAGATTGTGCTCGACATGTTCATGTGTATGTATCGACAATTATTAGTGAATGAATGCGTCATGCTTGATGAAATTACTCAATGAGATATCTTTGTATATATTCTGACTATTTGAGGCTGTTCTTTTTGTTAGAAGAATGAATGATCGAAACTGCATGTGATTATGCTTAATAGTTAATACCATGGCATTGGTATATGAACAAATGAGCGAACAATTGAATGTATCATGATCTATCTCCGAGATTAAGCAATGTTTTGTAAGTATTTGTTTGATGCTTTATACATGTTTTTGCCTACTGGTATTTCATGTTTTTTGATGGTGCACTCCAAGGCTTGTTTGGACATTGGTTTCCATATTCAAGGAGGGATCTTTAGTTTGATTTTATTACTATTGCAGAGGATTTCTTTTTTGAAATCTGGAAGGTGAGAAATTGGGGTTTGGGTTTTTTATATATCTTCTTGAAATGGGTAGGCTAGGTTTGAGAAGAAAACTTCAGTTTTTTTCTCCTTCGGATTATAAGAGTGGGTAGGTTAGGATTTTTTGAGTTCTTACATTCTTATTTTTCAAAATGATCTGTTTGTTGGGTTTCTTATAAAATGGTTTCTCCTTCCCTATGCACATTTTCAGAATGACTTGCTCCTTGAGTTTATCAAATGGGTTCTTCTTCCTAGTCTTGTTGTAGAAGACGGAACAAGAATGAGGGTGAAAAATGATGGCGACCAAAGGAGGCGAAAAGAAGGAAGACAACAACCTCACCACGGTTCCAAAGTTGTTAAATATGTTGAAGGGCCTGGAAGCAGTATGCTTGCAACCTGCTCGCCATAATGATTTCTTTATTTTTGGTTTTGAGGTTAATAAACGTGCCCTGTTTTGCTTTGGTTTCCTATTTTGGTTTGGTTTCGATTTACATTGGTTTTTCTTCTTTTGGAAAATTTTGCTTTGGTATCACTTATCCATGTATGCTCTGTTATGCTCTAGACTCTTTGTATTCTCTTATTAGACTGTTATGAAATAACTAGATGGTCTCAGGAAACAAGGGAAACAAAACAGAAAAAGGAAAATGGTTTGAAGCAGGGGTTGGGTTCACCACTTTCAAATTTCAGCTAGTTGTTTCCCACTTGTCCTCTCTGAGCATAAATCTAGATTCTTGACTCAATGGGCTTTCCATAGAGTCCAAGAACACCTGAAACGAGTTCGGACGAAAAAGTTATGCTCGTCCGAAGTTAGAGACACAAAACTGGAAATTTTTTGCACACGGGTTTTGAAAATTTCGCACCCATGAACGATGTGCGAAAATTCGCACCCATGAACTGGTGAAATTTCGCACCCGTGAACGATAAATTTTCGCATAATGTACGAAAATTTTCAATTTTGTCCATCTAACTATTAATATGCTTTCATCAACTCCGTTTGAGGTGTTCTTGGCTATCGACATTAGCCAAGAATCTAGGTACCTGTATGGAGAACAAGTGGGATTCACAACCTTGCTGAGATTTAGAGTAGTAGACGGTGCTGTTGAGCATTTTCACTGTATTTTTGACTCCCTTGATACTGAACCCTCCATTTCATAACGATCTAACCTCTTACAAAAGAATAAACAACAGAAAACATACATGGAATGAAATGACTACGATATATAATACCTGAAAATGCTATGCGAGAAGAAAAGAATGAATGACGAGAAATACATAAAATGAAATATGAATATATGAATACACGAATGAATAGATAAAAAAAGTATATGATATGACCATTTGAAATATGAACGTACATGAGAAAGCATATATAGAAACTCCACTAATGGTATTCGGGTGACACCCTCGCGAAATCCTTAGGAAGCAATGGTATTCGAGGTTAGGGTGTTACGGAGTCATTGCCTGAAGAATAGGTAGCATCAAACTCCACTAATCCTAAATAGTATGAGAACCTCCAAAACTTGTCTTTCGTTGGTGCCTTGAATTTGAGGACAATGAACCTTGTTCATTACATAGGTTTCATCTTACTTCATGAGTAGTTAATATGTTTTATTTCCTTATTTTATTTGGTATAGTGTCGATTAATGAAATACTTTCAGATGCATGGTATTTTACAGAGATTTCAAGATGTATATACGAATGTGTTACGTACTAATATTTTTGGTTGTACGGTTGTTATTTTGGTAAGATTAAAGTTTGTGTAGTTACTAAGATTTTATTACATGGTTCATCTTCAACTAATAATTAATTAGTGTCATTTGTTTTATTTATTTTTTGGCTACAGGTCAGGTTAATGAAAGACTCAAGGTGGTTTGCATAGAGACATTTAAAGATGTAACTAATACATACATGGGTTATTAATATTTTGGTTGTATAATTTATCTATTGGTTCCTATGAGTTTTATTTTGATGTATGTATTATAAATAGAACGATTTACATTATCTTTTGGTATCTTTTGTTCTAAGTAAAGTTGCTTTAGCTTCTCTTTTGAATATATTATTTTGTTTGTATATTATTGAAAGGGAGGACAACTCAATTTAAATTAACACAATATATGTACATGTGTTTTTAATAGCTACATGCATATTTATATGGTGCATTGTGGTTAACAAGATAAAGTCTTAGTTATGAAAACAAGGTATATTTTGTATTAAGTGTTTAAATTAAGCAACAATTTTAAATATGCCAACGAGAGTTATTTTGCATCATACTTCTTCATTTGCAACATTAAAATCTTATTTTTAAATTTTTCAAAGGCTATCATGGCATATGCTTCTAATTCGATTTATAATCTATGGTGGAAGATCCTTACCTTGACATATTTTTAAGAAACCATAATTTATTTGAACACAAACCTTGACATGTGAGTGGTAGAAAGAAGTTATATTGTTAATAGAAAAACACATTCAGTGACATTTTATATATGTCAAGGTTGTTGATACACCTACCTTGACACTGCAATAGATGACATATAAGACTAGGAAGTTATGATGACATATAACCTCTGATAATGGGGTAAGTGTCGTTAAGATAGGTTTTTTTTCTTATAGTGTTGCTTAAGCTAAGTTAATTTTACCAATTGAAATACATTTCAAAGAGTTGGTCAAGGCTTGGGTCAATTTCCAGCATCTTGGTCTCAAGCATAAATCTGGCTAGCATTTCAACTATTTAAAACTATAGTAATTCCAAAACTGCATCAACATAAGCAAACTTTCACAAAATCATTATAAAAATTATATAAACCAAACATTAATGTTTGCAACCAACCCTAGAGGATGGTTTAGCCTCTCATTACAACTCTCATATTATTCAAAATCATGTTTATCTCAACAATAATCAAGAAAGAGATGAGGAGATGAGTGAGGATTACTGCAAAGTCTAGCGAAATATATGATGGGAGAGCTCTCGAAAACTTAGATTCAGTTGCAGAGATCCTCTAGCTGGTTGATTCTTCAAATATCTTCAAATCAAGGAAAAATATACAAAATCGTAACCTAGGTTGTTCTAGAAAGAGAGGTGAGAATCCTAGGGTGTTTTATTCCCTCAGCTTCACTTACTAAAAACATCCCCTAAAACATGTATTTTATAGTATCTTAGGCAATGGGCCTCAAAAAGGGCCAAAAAAATGGTGAAAATGCACATTTTTGAGCCCCTATGCATATTGTGACATGAAAGGCCTTCATGTCGCGACATGGCATAATGTTAGCAATTCAAATTTGACCTTCTGACTTCGCTGATCATAACTCTCATTCGGCAACTAAATGTGTGATTATTAGGTGCTTTATGAGAAAATCGAGAGACGAGTAGATTCTATCCATATCAATCTTGGAGTCATTGAAGGCCACTGGATAGACTGAAAAGTCACAAACTTGAGGGGTGTTGCAAGTGATCTTTTGCAAGTGGTGACTTCACGAGGCCATATCTTTGTCATCTAAACTCCGAATTAGGTGATTTAGGACTCGTTAGAAAGATTGAGAAGTTTAAAACACATTGCTAGGAAGAGGAGCCATTTGATGCCACCATGAACACAGAAAAAATCAAAATATCAGATGCTTAATGTGTGTATAGAGCTGGAAATTCAAGCCTAGCCCTCTAGGCTAGCCGAACCAACCCAAAATTAAGGCCGGGTTAGGCTATAAGTTCATAGGCTTGAAAAAATTGGGCCAAATTTGGCCCAACCTGATCAGCTTGTTGTGTTAATTTGCATCGGGTAGGACTGGCTCGATTTAAAAATAATAATAATAATAAATAAATTAAAACCACTTAAAATGGCTAACCCTAATTTCCTTTTTGAAAAAGTAACAGGAAAACTCTTCTCCTTTACTGGCCAGAGCCACCTTTACAGATACCTCGACGACGGGATTCTCCCCTTGTTAGAATGCACACTCAAATCTAAACTACTATGTATTAATTTTAATTTTGTTATCAATATTCAAAACCTCTCTTTTGTGCAACCCCCGTTCGAACCAAGAGAGGAGGAAAAAAAAACGTGCATGGGAAAGAAGGAAAAAGGGGAAAGAAAGGAAAAGGGCTCTAATTCATATTTGTTCCCGATGGTGGAGTCGATGGTAGAAATTAAAAGTTGGTTTACTCGGCGAGGAAACTCACAGTGAGTGCAAAAACAAAAATAGGTAAGGTTTTTTCCTACACTGGTTCCTCTTAATCTAAGGGTCGTAAATGGTCATGTGGTTCAGCTCTAACCATGAGACCGAGTTTTCGGACGTTGAGACTGTTTTTCGGGACAATTTTCAAGCCAAATTTGAGGACTACTTCATGGCTGAATTTATAGCCATTAAGGACAGTTCTGAAAGTTATTAAAAAAAATAAATAAATATAACAAAAACTAAAATTTCTAGACTGAGTCTAGATTATTTTCAAGAAATTTAGTATGGCGGATTTATGATTAGGAATGGCTAGTTTGTGTGGACTATTTTTGTATGTTATTACGGGAAATTTATAACATGTGAATATGTTGTAAATAATATTTGATATATTGGTGTTATATATATTAGCATGAATGGATGTCAATTAGATGCTTTCGATATAATTATCCATGGTACTTGGCATAAAGTACGGTTTATAAATGGTTACATGTAGTGTATTATACATGTAACATGAGCTAACATGCAGTGGCATTTTTCATTGTATATGCACGGGGGCATCGCATTGGGTTGGGTGTGCGTGCATGGTTGGTAAATCGACACTGTGTTTGGTGTTTGATTGGGTGGGCTCGGTAAATGGGGCAACGTTCAACAGAGTCTCACGGTTGCATGAAATGAAAAATATTTGCTGGGTATCAGCAAGAAGGGATAGATCCCCCCTTGGGGTGAAAAACCAGCCAATTATGCTCAAACATAGTCTCCAACGGTTAAAGGCCATAAAAATTAATGCAGGTTTCTGGGCTTTGCGGTGGGACACCAAAATCCATACCCACAGAAAACACAAGAATTTTGAATATAAAATGATTATTGTGATGTATCTGGTTTATAAACAAATGAAATTTGTTTTGAAAATGATCTTTGGGTGTCATCTAGAGTGACGGTTTTTCACACATGGGCTTAGGCGTTGTGTGAGGGAGTCGGTGAGGACTCGGGACATGGGTCATGGTGAGTCACATCTCATTTCATTTCATGGCATATAGGATTCCATTTAGAATTGGCATATTCTTCATTAGAATGTTGATGTGTGTATTGTGGGTGAACATAGTACATGTGCATAGGTGGGAGTAGCCTTATAGGAGTTATCCTTCGGGGCGTGCTCACCCCATCTTGGGACCCTTTTCGAGGCGTAGGTTATGCATAGACAGGCGACCCTCATGCGGGACCGCAGAGTGTGAAGAAAGCGAGGCCCCGTGGCTTTGAGAAGCCTTTTGTAAAAAACTAGATTTTACATGTAATGGCCCACATTGTATGAGAGTTGTAACTCGGACTCATATGAATTGTTTTGATATATTTGTATATTTTTCTAAAAATATATTTGCATGAATGGATCCTGGTGAATGGGACGCGATATGGTGGTATCGAGATATGAGATATGTGTAAACTAAATACATCCTTGGGAGTATATGTTTGAATCTCATGAATTTAGTTAAATAAATCGGTTGCATGTGAAAATGCACATTTTGATACGATCAATGATTTGTAAAGTGAAAGCATGTGAAAATGAATAAGCATGAGTATAGTTTGATATAAAAGGCATGGTTTTATGATAAATGCATGTCATGTTAAATTGAAAGTGGAATGGCGTATAGAGCCACTAAGCATGAAAAATGCTTAGCGTGTAGTTTTTGTTATGCCTTGGGGTTTGAGGTAAGCAGAGAGAAAAGAAAGCAAGATCAGACGCGAGTCATAAGAGAAAGTTGCGGCGTATAAGCATATACTCCGTCATATGCATACCATTCTTTTGAACACAAGCCACATTTTGAAACAAAAGAGTTAATCTTGAACTATCGCTTGGTAAGTATCATTTTGTAAAGCCATGATACGCCATTTTGTGAAACGTATTGTATAAAAGTAAATGTTTACGGGCCTACCATTTGAAATGTTCTCATGTGACCAAAACTCTAAAAATGAAATGATGATAAATAAAAATATTTCTTGATAAGATAAATGAAAAACTAGCTGAGTAAATCGATTCTGCCGGATCCAAATTATTTGCCCAGTCGAGGATTCGTCACGACACTTTAAAAAAACAAATAAATAAAAAGTAAATAAAAAGAATTAAATGATATGATCCTAACCGATTCAATCCGCCAATCAAAGCTGAATCAAAAGGGTTCTACACTAATTATTTTTTTATATAGATTTTTTGAAAATAATAATATATTCTCTATTTATTATATTATTTTATATTATCTCACGTGCATTAGCATGTGTACACTTACTAGTCATATAGAAAAGATGTGTAGAAAAAATATATTTTTTAACATTCTAAAAATTTAATCATTTAAATAGAAAAGATATAATCATATGGAAAAGAAAAGATGTAATCATATAAGAAAATAGAAAGTATTGTTAACATTCTTTCCTTATTTATTTTTGAATAAATAACAAAATATTAAATATGTTTCACAACCCGCCCATCGGTTCGCTTCATGTGGTAAAGCCGCTTAACATTTCAAAAAGGCAAGGCAGGGGAGGGGTCCTGTCTAAGCTCCCAGCCGGGACATTTTACTATATCAGAACTAAAGTGTTTAGCTATAAAGAAAATGTTTATCAACTAATAATTTTTAAAAAAATTAAATGTCAAAGAAAGATTTTATTCTCAATATTTATAAAGATTGGATTTTTATTTAAAATGAACACAAATAAATTTTAACATAACTTGTTTTAATTTTTAAAATAACAAGATACAGATATATCAACCTGAATCTAAGATAGTTTTTTTAATAAATATTTGAATATAATCAACTCGCTTTTTGGGGTCAAGAACCCACATAGGCTGGGTCGGGCTGGCCAAAACCTGCACCTCGAATAGAATGAGCTGCATTAGTTCACTGCTTTTAGCCTATCACCTAAATGGGTCAACTTAAATGGGTTTATTGCCTCATTTACTAGCTCTAATATATGTTAGTCGTGATATTTAACACACAAAATCTATGAAAGCCAAAGAACTCACACACAACAAGTAATATAGTGTGAAAAGTAAAGATGTCAAACCCACAGAGTTTGTTGCTAGTGCATCGAAATTTTGTGTTATTTCTTCTTATTTAGACTATCAATTAAAAAAATTGATATCAACAAATTCGAAATTAAACTCAGAATCTAATCACTATAGGAAATGGATGAATATGTGAATGCTATGGCTTTGGTATCACCAAATAACCCTGCACGTGCATCAAAATCTCTCAATCACATATGAAATTATTTTCACTAAGTAAGCCTTATTAATTTAATCATGTATCCGCTTGAGAATCCATGATCTAATTCCTAAGGTTTAGGTATTTTTAATTTACCTCAACCCTCCTAAACCCTAGAAATGCATTAAGCCCAAGAAACCATAATTGTCACACAAAACCCAAGAGTATCTCTAGTCATTAGAGAATTATGTTGTTTCATTTAAGTCTAACCTATTACTCTCTTCTCAAGTCTTGTAATAGGCCACACAACAAATTGACAATGATCAAGAATCAATAAGCAGGAAGAACAAAATGAAACAATTAGCAAAAAGCATTCCAAATGACAATTAAGAAGAAAATCAATATTCAATTACAAGGTTCATGTTCAATCTACCCCAAATTAAAAACATGCAAAGAGGGGAGACAACATATAACGGGATCGAAAACATAAAAGGAAATAGAAAACTCTAATGAGAAGATGGATTGGATCTTCAATCTTCTTCCCTTCGTCTTCTAAGTCTCCAAACCTTCCAGTCCTCATCCCAATCCCTGGGACGAACCCTCTGGTAAACCAAATTAGGGACATTTTCTATTTATACCCCAAGTCAAGCTTCAAATTTGCTCTCAAAGTCTTCTCCATGTTGTATGAAGGTAAGATCCTTGAGGAAAATATCAAAAGACTACCTCGTCAAGCTCATTTGTCATGTTTTGAACTTAAATAAAGGGAAATCAATTATTTCTTTACCTGAGGACAAGTAAAAGGTTTAGTTTTGGGGTGTTTGTTAGGTGTGAATTTCATTAGCATTTAAAGCATGTTTTTCATGCATATTGTAGGCTTCAGACAGCCCTAAATTCACAACTTGATCAGTCAATTATATGCTAAATCCCCTCCTTACTTTTATTTTGCATATATGATATGAAAAGTATGAAAGTGAAGTAAGAAACAATCAAAATGGAGAAGAGATGTTGATGTAGCAATTGGTTGTCATGACAACTAACTCTATGTTGCGACAATCAACAAGGGATTCTGGAAGCAGTTGCATTGGTATGTCGCAACATAGCTCTCAATGTCATGACATCCAAAGAAGAACCTAAACACACTAACGTTGGAATATCGTGACAACCAGAAGCTATGCCATTACATACGATAAAATTTTTGGAGCATTCACACTAGTATGTTACAACATACAATTGCATGTCACGACATACGAAGCCGTTCCAACGAGTGACACATAAGCGCATGTCGTGACATACCATCCGATGTCGCGACATGCAACATCGAGCCTACTCACAGCCTTTCATTTTTTTGGCATGTTTTGAGGCCCATTCTCTGAGACACTATTTTAAACACTTATTTTTATGATACTAGGGTTCGGATTTCAAGTGAGAACACCATTTTCTAGGGTTTCTCCACTCTTGATCTTGAATCACTTAGGGTTTTAGATTTTTGTTCTTTTAGCTTAGATTTGAAGCTATCTTGAAGATTTGACCCACTAGAGGATCTCATTCAGCCTCGAGTAGTTTTTGTGAGATCTCATTCATCCCAAGCTATTTTCAGATTCTCTAACTTTTACTCTCTTTTCTTCTTCATTCCCATGGTTGTAATATACATGTTTTTGATAGATTTGTTGGTTGTAATGAGTAGTTAAACATACTCTAGGGTTGATTGCTGGATTTGATGTTTGATTTATATAATTTTTAGAATAATTTTGTGGAAGCATGGTTGTGTTGATGTTGTTAGTGTAGATCTTTGATAATTAGGGTTTCTTCTAATTAAATCGTATTGGGAAATGTTTTTGAGTCCTAGTTAAAAAAGCATTCATCTATGGTTTCCATAGTGATAGTTGGAAATTAATCCCGAGGTCTTGGCTATTTCATGCTAGTACGGTTTAATTAAGGTAACCTAATTCACCGAATCAAAGAAGTTTAGGGAATAAAAAATGTCTGGTATTAAATGGATTTTATTAGAGTAATACATCAATCATCAGGTGAGGGTTGGGGAAAGAATAAAGGATCAGCTCTATACCTGGCCCGAGTCATCCTTATCAGAGGTATCGTACAAGATCGTAAGAAACACCTAAGGAAAGAATTGCCTTAGAAAAGTATCACTCCGAATACCTAGAGGTACGTAATGGTGAATAGGGATTTTAGTGTGAGAAATTGGGGGAGACATGAAAGTGCGAACCTCATACGTATTTCCTAGGACAAACAGAAGTCATATTTCCACTTAATCTGTGCTTTTAATTCATATATAAATCAAGAAGCACAAGAAAAAGCACCAACCCTAGTATTTTATCCATAAGTCTTTTCTTCTAGTTAATCCATTCCTCATTAGTTAAACATAAATCATTCTTATTTTATGTTGTCCTTAGTTTAAAAATCAAATTTCCAAATACTTGAACCATTTAGATAGTGAAAGGCTTTAGTAATTGGGGTACTTAGTCCTGCCGATCAATCGAACATCATTCTCTCCTTGGGATCGATATTCGGATTTAAAAGGAAATCCACTTTATTACTTGTAGGCTTGTGCACTTGCGGAGTTTAGGTTTATATTTTTATACCACACTCAAAGGAGCCTAACAATACACATGATGTAATTTCTAGTCTAAAGATAAAAATATTTTCAATAGAGGCAAATCATCCATGAAAATTATTATCGATGAATATAAGTAACATACAAAAATTCTAATAAACAATGGTGAATTTCAATTATCAAATATTAGGGATGGAAAAAATGTACTATTCTTGTAATAATTTCATTGATTCAAACTACACTACATTGATGGAAACATAGGACAAAATCACTAAACCATAGTGCAAGGATGAAATGTAAATATCCGTGTTAATAGCATAATACAAATCGACTCAAAGCCTATTGTAATCTATAATCAGCTCCACATTTGATATTACCATTATGACTCAGAATATACGACCGCAATTTTACAGCATATAATGACCACGATTTGATTTCCTTTGTCTCCATGTGATCATATACTTCGCGACATTCAAATCGCTTCAAGCATAAATAAACGATGCACCACGACGACGAAAATTGAAACGTTGTACTGAGACCACACAACCATCCGCCGCACCAAGACGATGACAACCACATGATCACGAAGGTGATGACAATCACACACGCATCAAGGCAAGGAATAAATCATGAAAAAAAACAAATAAAAACCTAAATCGTGGAACAACCACTTTATTGAGAAAGAGAAAGATGGAAAGAGGTGTAGAGAGGTGATTTCAAGTCAAGAATGATAAAAAAATCACCCCTCATTGCTTAAAGAAAAGAGGTTAACATAGAAAAATTGAAAGAAAAGGGGGCTACGGTTTTGTTTTTCACAAATTTCTTCCTGAAATTAAGTTATTTTAAACAATGATTTAAATAAAGGTGATCATAGAGAAAAAAGATCCCCTTACTGTTGGTTCATCTTCCTTAAACGATTTTACCATATAAGTGTGACCCATAAATTGCAATATATGAGATTTAATTTCATAATGGTTTTGGAATTTAAATCTCTCTTTATTTCATAACAGCTCATGGGAGTGGTGGTTTTCCCATACAAGTTCTTCGTCGTGGGGTCATTGGTGTTAAATCTTTGAAAGTTCTTCCAACACCATCATAGAGAGAGATTACTAGGCACTAGAAGATCTCAACGTTCCTCCTTTTACAGTCCTCCTTTTCCGACAATGGTTGGAGGTGAGATCTAAAAACTTCCACATCCTTTTGATTTTTTGTAAGATTCGTTCATTTTTGTGTTTATCTCACATTGGGTATTAGATCTTGATGCTCTGTATCCTCTACCTTGTTTGGATATTTTCTCCATTTTCAAAATAATTCCCATGTGTGTGATATGGAGAAAATACGGAGAATAACACGTTTTTTCATATGACTTGTTTGGAGATTTTCTTAATTTAATACCCTGCATGTATGTAATATGGAGAAAATACGAGAATATTACTGTTTGGAGATCTTCGCCATTTTCAAAAAAAATTCCCTGCGTATGTGATATGGAGAAAATAATGATAGGCCATTTATAAGGGATAATATTTTAGATTATGAACTCCGGTGATGACATCGTTGTAATAAATATTCTAAGGAATATTTTTATGGAGTTAATTCCAGATTATTTGTAAATAAAGTTTTCTCAAATTATTCTTTTCGGATTTAAAAAAAAAATATCAAAGGTGTAGGCATGGGTCTACTACAATTTGCGCTTCTGGGAGTGCTTTGGCTACAAGGCGCCATAAGCCAATCTCACTGGGCTAGGTAGTTTTGGGTATGCCTACTTTTTGTCTCACTTGTGCAATATTAAAAGGTAAAATAGGACTCCAATGAGTTTTAATACCTTGACCAAGTGATCAATTAGAAAGGGTTGTGCCATCAAACTACATACCTCTTTTGATTTAATAATTGACATAATATACCTATATTCCAGAATCTTGGTTCAATCAAAAAAAATTTTTTTTGTTGATTAATAATTTCTTTAAGGGTCATTTGTTTTGGGTTATTTTACAGTTATGACCCTTATTTTTATTATTACCTTAATTGAATATTTTAATAATATGTAAATTATGAAAATTGTTCATAAATTATGCATGCAACCTTTAGTGCATAATTTTATTATTCAAGTTACTTATAACTCTATAAAATAATGTTAGGACTAATAATTTTTATCGTCAGGTGTTGTGAAGATCTTTGCAATTCATTAAAAAAATTATATTAAGGACGATCACACTATAACATTTATCAGAAATAATTTAGAAAAAAATTTATCTAAGTTTTTCTAATTAATTAATTAGGATAAAAATATTGATTTCAGTAATTCTCAATCTACCCACAGGAATTGAGAGTAGGAACATAGTCATTTAGTTTTATCATAAGGATTGATAGGGTTAAACCTAATTGAATGAGACTTTAGCCCCACTGTGCAAGTCTGCGGTCTCAGCCTCCCTAATAAATTTAAGAGATGAATTTACTTGAGTAGGACTTTGGCTCACAGCAAGTCCCGTGTCTGTAGATTAATTTTTTGTATGTGTAGCATTGGTACACATGCATAATTTTTTTTCCTTTAAATTGGCCTCAATCTTTTTCTAATATACACATCCTTAAAATTTGCAATTTTCCAAACCTCAAGCCTTTTTTATGTCAAGTTAGAAATACTTGTACTTAAAGGAGACAATTATAAAGTTTGGAGAGAGAGAGTCCTACTCCATTTAAGATGTATGGATATAGACTACGCCATAAGGAAAGATGAGCCTTCTAAATTTCCGGCCCTCTCGGCTAACAACACTAAGCCTAAAATAGAGTTATATGATAAGTGGGAGAGGTCTAACCGCCTCTCCATTATGTTTATCAAAAACTCATATATCGGCCGGGTGGCCCGGTTCTGCATTGGAGAAAACACTGGGTGCGGTCGTGGACTTAATGAAGGAAATTGATGAGCAATTAGCTAAGTCCGAGAAATCTCTCTCCAATACTCTTATAATTCAATTCTCCACCTTGAGGCTCATGGGAGTCCATGGTTTACATGATCACATCATGCACATGGTGGACATTGAGCTCAGCTTAAGTCTCTGGAAGTTGCCATGTCGGAGAGCTTCCTTGTTCACTACATCCTGTGCACCCTACCCCTTCAATACAGCCCATTTAAGATCTCCCACAAATTAAATATATATGAAAATGGTCAATAAATAAACTTTTCGACCATGTGTGTTTGTGAGGAAGAGCGCAATTCCTCATGGAGGGAGGAAGGTGCATTTCACTCTTCTTGAAGTAGCAAGAGGAATAAAGCTAAGAGCAAGGGTAAAGGTAAGCCTGAGCCTACGCCGTACATTAAGAAGGAGTCAAGGTTTATTCTATGCTAAAGCAAGGGACACATGACTAAATACCGCTCAAGCAATCGAGAAATAGCTTCGCTAAAAGGGTAATTTCACCTTTGTATGTTTTGAGTCCAATTTAACAAATGTTTGTCATAATACATGGTGGATTGATTCTACTTAACTCCATGTTTCAAATAATTTCGTAAGGTAAGAGAACTTTAAGGAAGCCTAAAGGAAGCAGTGCAGGCATTCATTCGGGGAGGAGCCTGGGAGCTCACATGTGAGGCCACTCCGGGATTTGCGCTAGAGTTATCTAGTGGTATGTACTACAGTTGGAAAAGACTTTTTATGTACTTAATCTTTCTAGGAACTTAATTTCAGTTTCTGCACTAGCACCTTTAGGAATTTCTTGTAACTTTCAGGATTCTAGTTTTTTTATTATTAATCAAATCATAAGTTATTGGAAAAGGTACCTTGTGCAATGGTCTTTATACTATTCAACTACAAAACAACTAGAACTTATTAAGTATAATTGTCGACACTAATATGAATGAGGATTCCTCTTTCTTATGGCACCAAAGATTGGGACATATCTCAACCCAAAGGATTAAAAGGCTGGAGGAATGAAGGGTACTTAGCGCCTCGATTTTCACTAACTTCGAGATCATGTGAAAGAAGTGCAGTGGCTCTAGTTCACGTGGTTCCAGAACTGGCATGCCCAAAGCCAAGGTCGTAAGGTGGTTGCCACAAAGCAGAATATATGGTATGTCATCGACAAATGCAAATGACATATGGAGGAGTGGATCATCAAAGACAAGGACATATGGCTTCAGTGATCGTATGTTTCTTTAGTCGCTTCTGACAGAGAGGATATATTTATTCCTCCACACCCTAATATGGGTCAAAGGAGCCAATATCTATCGCTAAGGGAGTCGCATGGCGCCTCCTTCGCCATAGCAAGTCGTGAGGTCGGATGACAAGCCAAGGCAGTAGACTTGGCCCATGTTGAGTGACATCAGTGACGTAGGGCGCAGCCTTATGCCATCACGCCACCGCGGCCAACAGATCAGCTTAGCCGCAGAGCGTTTTGTTATCTCGCCTATGCAGCGAGCGTTTTGACCTCTGAAAATCAAAGCATTCATTTACACGTGACGGCCGAGAGAATTTGGGCCTTGGGAGGTCGAGACCTCGATAAGCCCCCAGGATACAGTTCTCCCTCGTGACTGCAGAGTATGATCCTTATATGTCGAGGTTTCGAGCCAGAGATCTCCGGACTACCTCGCGCGGACCGAGGGTCATGGACATGTCGCAGTTACGCCATCCTCGGGATGACCGTTAACGGCATCGCCATCATTGATCGCGGAGCGTATTTAGGCGCCACCGCCTACAATAGCGACGGTACTCGTGGTCACTTTCGCGACGTGGCATGGCTGTTTTCGCTTCGCATCGCGTACAACACCGATGGCATGGACAGCGGGTCGGGCCTACCGCCTTACCCGAGATCATGAGACCGCATCAGATCCGCCTAGGTGGGTGCAATGAATACAGGATGTTTTTTCGAATGAGTTACCTGGGACACCTCTCTACGAGGACGGACTCTCAGACAGTTACACCTCGCACATCGCCCATCTTTATGACTCCGCACAGATGACACTAAGAAGTTGCAGAACTCAGTGGTCTAGTATAGGAGTACAGGACAGTGGATTCATTAGACCGAGCACTTCACCAGCCGTAAGCTCGGGCCTATTTGCGAAGAACAAGGACAAGACCCTTCGACTGTGCATTGACTACCAATAATTGAATAGGGTTACGATCAAGAATCGGTACCCATTACCGAGGATTGATGACTGCCTGATCGGGCCGAGAGGAGCCTCGAGTCTACTTCAAGATAGACCTTCGCAGACTAGTTACCAATACATCAACCGAGGGTTAGGACAGATAGTCTCGAGACACACGCTTTATTCGCACTTCGAAGCATAATGATGCCTTTGGATTGACGAATGCACCAAGAAAGATTCATGGATCTCATGGCTGTAGTTCCAACCCTATCTATCGCTTGTCATACTTTGCGGATGACATATTTTAATCTACTCCCACCTGAGAGTGAGTACGATGACTACTCGAGGATTGTTTCTACAATTGGCTGAGACCATCACTAGTCGCTAAGTTCGCAAGTGCGTTTTGGCCATCAAGTGATTTTGGCACAGGTGTCGCTTCAGAGTGTCGCAGACCCCGAAGGTCATGCCAGGATGAAGTTAGGAAAGGTCAAGTCAGCTCGAGATACGTAGTTTCGATCAATGCGTACTATAGAAATTATCGAGGACTTCTCCTAACTAGCAGCACCTATGACAAAACTAACCCAGAAGGAGGTCTAGTTCGAGTGGAATGACCTGCTCGAGAAGGCATTCCAAGAGTTGAAGATGAGGCTTACTTCATGTGACGCCCCGCTCCCGGGGTGTCTCTTTGACCACCGTCAACCTGTGGAAACCTGTGTGTCTCATATCATGAGACTCATAAATGAGTAAAAATGGCCACGCCAGCTCCATACATCAATACTACCAAAAATTCAACCAACTATATTTAGCAATAGTTTCAAGAGTTAATTACACTCTTAATACAAAGCATATAATATTAAAACTAGTCTGCTCTAATATATATATATACAATTCACATGAATCAGCAGCACGTCCGCCCCGCTCATAACCCCTGCCTCTAAGGAGCGCTGCTCCGCCTGCACCGCCATACATGAGTGGGAACCCACTGACGGAGTGAGTAATGCCCAGTAGTTGAATTCTCCTACGAGGGCTACTCCCCACCTAAAATGCAGATGCAATGGCATATCCAACATCCACATTCCATACAATCCACAATGCATACATGGAATGATTTATATCATGCATGAATGTTTCCATGCCTATACCCTGAGTCACTCACCAACTCCCTCACATATGCCTATGCCAAGTATGGAAATCGTCACTGGTAACGCCAATGACACCTAAATATCGAGCCCTTGTCGATTCACCAACACCCAATGCAACTTGCCAATGGGTAACCCCTCCCGAGTCAACCCCGACCCCCATCACTCAACTCTAGGTCTAAGTGATAAACATTACCGTGTGTTTTCTCTTGGGCAACAGAAATTTTCAGATAGTACCGCGGGTCTCTCACACCCATTCTGCCCTTTACACCCATTCGTATCTTTACACCACTCTGCCCTCACACCCATGTGACCTGATAATACCATGGGTCTCCTACACCCAAGCTTCAAGGACGCCGAACACACATTAATTATTTCTCATTTTATAATTTGAACCATGAGTCTTTATTGGACGTAGTCCCAAAGACAAACTCAACCCACATTCACCAAGAGTAGTGAATAACCATACCATGCACCCACACTCGACTCGACGCGATGTCATCGCGTACAACAATGATGCCAATTCATATATCCACCAATGGCTCACAATAATACCAGGGATTATATCTCAAAACACCATGTTAACACATCAATTATCATGCATTAACATATCATTTCCCATCCACATTTCAAGCCATTCAATTCAATCAATCACATGCAAGGAAAACACATGGACAACGTTAAGTCCAAACATCAATCTCTAATTTTCAATGAACCATAAAGATCGCGGTCGTCGCGGATACAACTTTCCTCATCGGCATCGCCCACTTTTTCAATCAAATCCATGGCCATTTCCCGCCACAACAATCTTCAAACATTT
Organism: Tetrastigma voinierianum; assembly: GCA_016808115.1. Taxonomy (NCBI): domain Eukaryota; kingdom Viridiplantae; phylum Streptophyta; class Magnoliopsida; order Vitales; family Vitaceae; genus Tetrastigma; species Tetrastigma voinierianum. The sequence continues at coordinate 165,092 of JAEQBH010001761.1, forward strand.
TCATATTTTTGAACAAAAAGAATATCCAAGTAGGAGAAAACCCCTACCTCCCGAAGTTTTCGGAACTCCACAATACCGCACCCACGTAGCTCTTGCATAAAATCAACTTTGCTTCGCTCCTCGCCTGAGTTTACTTAGACCGACCGCCGTAAAATCTGGGGAGAGAAGGCATTTCCTGTAATCTCTCCTTTCTTTCATCTTTCTTTTCTCTCTTTATTTCCTCCTCTTTTCCCCTCATCCAATTTGGTCAAGAAGTCAGTCAAGAGAACTCGTCTCTTCACTTCGCTACATGTCACCTCCCATTGGTCGACTCGATTCCTTTATCCCTTATCCATCTACTATGGATCTTCAATTCAATGACATGTGATGCCATGTGTTCCATGTGAGCCCCATCGCTTCACATCAGCCAATCTATCTCGCCTAAAACACGTGGCACCTCCCGAGCCACCTCATAAAGTGCCAAGTGTTCAGCTACAAGTGTCCCGCACTTCCATGTCAAAATGAAATTCGACCGTCTCGACCATGAATTTCACGGTGCTAGGATTTCGCGAGATGATTCCATCAATGTGTTCCGCTTCATCATCCAGATCGAAAATTCCGATTTTGGACAAATTACCATTTGCATTTTTCAGAAAATTAGAATTTTCTCGTGGGTTTCACACTTCAAATTCCATTCCGATAGTCCCGCAGAGGCAGCGGGTACATCTGCGGTATCGCGGACGCCGAGCTGGGACTGGATGTGTTTTGATGCGCCCGAGTGTAGTAACTTATGGTTCTCGCCAGTTGAAGAATCATTAGCGTAATTACCCACCACCTATAGAAGGCAGAGCCAGTAGTCTCGCCTTGAAGATTCGGGACGCCACTATTCAGATGATGAGCAAGCTTTGAGATGTACTGCACTTTTCACAAAAGTCCATATATTTTCACGCAGTGACCTGAACTGAGGCAACGCAGATGGATGGAGTTCCTAGAGGATTATGACTTCACTTTGCATTACCATCCCGTAAGGAAACGTGGTGGTCGACGCGACTCACCAAGTCGTGGGGAGTGTTGGCCAAGATAGCTTCCCAGAGCCGGCATGCTTCAGACTATGAGAAAGTTTAGCGCTACAATACAAAGAAGTGTGACTCAAGGTACATCGAGCTCGTAACTACATCGCTCTCTACTAAGCAAAGGGATTAAGTCCCGTGACAGACGGATACAAGGATGAGTGCCTAAAAACACTCATATTATACTCGCTACGTGGCCTCTCCATTTTCCTCGTTTATTTTAGAGTAATTTTATAGTTTTGTGACTAGAACACCGATTTGATGTCTGGCGCAGAATGCACATCGGGCGCAAGAGCAGCAGCCAGGCGTGATTGGAGCAAATGGAACAAGGCGATGAGGAGTACCGCCACGTCAGCGATAGCCCACATCGCGACGCCCCCACGCCGCGACGTCCCCACATCACGACGCGTGGGTCAACACTGCAAAAAGTCAAGCCCCAACGCCGCTGACGCCTTCTACTCGCGATTTCGCCACGTCAGCGACGCTTCTTCAGATCCTCGCACCTTCTATCATTTAAAGTACGAATGATCTTAAAAGGATACCCGAAGCCGCATGGACCAAGGTAAGTGGTATGGAATTGCAGCGTAGTGACACGATCGAGGAAGTGCCCGATTTGACCGCTTTCATTGTTTCGGGATATTTTCTGGATAGAGAATGATGTTTTTACTACTAAACATTTTCTTCTTTTCATTCATGATGTTCTGTATCTATTTCAGGTTATAGCTGAACCTTGTCATGTTCATGGATTGAAGTTTGAAACTTTATATTATTCACTTACTTCTCAATATGTTGTGAACTATTCTATGCCTATGATTTAATCGTATGTCGATGTCCGCCAACATTGGCATAATTACACTGAGATCCCAGATTCGAGAGATGAGGGTATTCAGTGGATCCGGGTAGAGTGCACTCTTCAAATGATTCTGCAGAATGTAGATATTCGAACCCGAAGGTAAGTAATTGGGGTTAGGACATTAATGCACACGGACATCAGCCTGATAGAGATATACCCATTCTATTCGCGATAAAGCGATATACCTCGAGAGGATAATTGCGGTAAAAGCATCAGCTCGCCATTGACATATTGTAAATATACTCGAATAATAACATATTTAGAAGATTAATCCATTGAACGTGACAAGGGGAGATATAACCCCCAGGCTTCAAAACTACACTTGAATTGAATCCGAATAGTTTAGTAATCTTTACATATTTGAGAATTCCTCCTAGAGTCATCTTCTCGTATAATATCTAAAAGCGTAACCTTGTGAGTCAATACACCGTCCCTCGTTGACACATATCCGTACCACGAGCACAATTATACTAATACTGGGCGACGCTGCACTCCTGGGCAAGATATAGGCGCATATTTTATACACCGCTTTCCGCCCCTCGTCAAGTTTTGATGCCGTTGCTCTGTGGAAACGGTTTTATGCCAATATCAATACTAAGTGCTTCTTTAATACTTCAAACATTTTTTATGTTTATTTGTGTGGTTTTTGAGTTTTTGATACTTTTTGTTTTCTTTTTGCATAAATTTTCAGGTTAAAATCAAGGGATCCTATCATCGAAGTTGACAAATGCAATGGCCACCTTGCAGCTGCAACTAAGAATGCGTAATCAAGCCAGGATGAGCATCAAAGAAGATTGACAACTCAAGTGCGGTCAAGTGTGGCAAACTATATGATCAATGGATTATGCTCGGCCATGGAGGTACCTCACAGCTTTTGAGCAATCATAATTTTGTATGGAGCCACTCAAACAAAACACCTCATGGAATGCAAGCCATACCATTCGCATGCCCCACAAGTCCAAAGATCGTTTGAAGAAGCTATGGATGAATTAAGAAGAACTTTGCCGTGATTTACTATGGCACAACCTGAATTTTCAAGATCACTGATGAAATGGACTAATTTCGCTAGGTTGCCTCGCTTTTTTAATCCAAATGAAATAAGTCAACCTCCACATGATAGAATGACAGTTAGGAGGCAGCATTAATTGAAATTAAGAGTTCATGCCTCGAATGTGTGATAATCTCAAGTTCAATTCATGGAATCCTGATAAGGGCTACGTTCAAATTCAGCATACACCATTTGATAGCTTAAAGAAGAGATGGGCTCCAATGGCCACTTCCTTCGTACTAAACTCTTACATTTCTGAGAAAGAACAACCTAAAGAAGAGGAGAAAGGCAGGAGTATAGAAGAACTAGTGGCAAAATATATGAATGCAGCTAAGAGAATATGGCTGAAGCAATGTCCCTCAAGGACAACACGAGTTCGGCCATCTACTCTCGGTGAATACGTAATAGCTGGTGTAACCTGAGCCACAAAGGAAGAAATCACTAAGAAAATGAAGAACTCTGTAGCTTCAAAAGTGTGAGGGAGGATGATGTGAACTCAAAGATTAGTTGAAAAGGAAAGAAAAGAGTCAACTTCTCCTAATCATATGAAAAGGTAAGAGAGGCCAGGTGACCTTCCTCGAGATGACTTTACGGTGAGATGTACAAGAATTGAAAATGAGAAGACGAATCCCAAATCTTAGATATGCCATCATTCACTTCAACAATGAATCAGAGGAACCATTGTAAACAAAAAATTAAAAAAATAGAAAATCAAAAAATAATAAGATCAGAAGATTTGTGTCACAAGTTGGGTTTATCGAGCAACACAACTATCGCCTTAGAGAAGGATGGAGGCAAGTAAACACCAACCCATCCGTGAGTTGGTGGTAGCTCAATGGACTCTCAAAAACTGAGCCTGGGAGGCAGCCTGCTTAAAAATGTTTTTTTTCTTTTTTTCTATTTCAGCTAGTTTTGAGTTTTTTTAATAAATTTTCGTGGCTTGATTTTGTTTTTCCGTGTTTTAGTTTCTTTTACCTTAGGGTTTGGGATCTCAAACTGGTTTGGGAAGTCAAAAGGTTGAAAGCTTTAAAGTTCAGCCAATTCCATACTTAAAGAACCAAAGAGGAAACCATATTCAAGCATTCTCTCTATTTCGACTTAAAGCTCCAACCCTCTTAACACCTCTTTGCCTCCAAAGCGAGCCATATTCACTGGAGCAACTCCCAGAGACTTGATCAACCTCGGGGAGTACTATTATCCATTCTGCTTTTGTTTCACATTGAGGACAATGTTCATTTCAAGCTTTGGGGTGAATTCAAGAAATCATTAAGAAAAAAAAAAATTCCAAAATCTAACTTACTTTACCCGTTTTAGTTAGTTGTTTGTTGAAATAGTTGCATGTGTTTTTCATTCTTATTTTATTTATTTTGTCCTGCTATGAGTGAGTTTGATGCCTTGTTAGCTGATAGAAGGTCATTTTGAACACAAATTGTCTAAATGCAGTGTGCAAGAGGAATAGACCCTTAGGTTTTTAAATGATCCGAATTGTGTATTGTTGTGTATAGGTGACTCAGCTTAGTCACTCCATCAAAGGTGCATAAAAAGTCTATTTCTCAAGGAATCTATCACACACACACTGTCCGTCAGATACCTCTGGTCTCGACCGCCTCAATCCCACCAACCTGGGGACTTGAGCCACCTAAGATATGGACACCTAATCAAAAAGAGGGATCAAGCATCGAGCCCCAACTTAAAAAAAAATATACAAAACAATAGAAAATGAAAGTAAGAAAAAAAAAGAAAAAAAAAAAGCAAAAAAAAAAGAAGGCTTAGAATCAGAATAAGGACCATCTCAATCTAATCCCTGATAGTCCGGCGCCTTTCAAAGTCAATTTCTGCCAACCTGGTCGGAGTCATCGACTTCTTCACTCAGCCCGCATAGATGAAGATGGATCTTTCCACAACCTAGCCTTGAGTTCGGGTTGAGTGTTCTGGGTGAAGTTTGAAGGGAATTTAATGCCCTGTGCCCTAACTAACTCAAAGCGGAGTCACCAATGGATCCCCGCTACAGAAACACTCATCTAAAACTTCTGCAGACTAAGCTTCTCCTTCATTTTTCGTATTTAGAAATCTTTTTGTGTATTTTGGTATGAATAAAAAGGGTTTCTTATCCTTCAGTTAGCTTCTTCCAAATAGTGAGTTTCGAGTTTTTAAGTTCGGGGGTGCTAGGACCTTCTATACACTCAAGATCATGCTATCACTCCACACTTAGTTTCTCGGGAAAGGTCACTACAGACTTAGGGGGTTGATTTGTTTTGCTCACCATGCTTTGCTTTGCCATGTCTTTAGAGTTAAAAGTTTAAGGATCCTAAATTTTGGCTGAAAAGGCTAATATCAAGTAAATTGTGTTCATAGTATTCTTCCATTTTAAATCATGTTATCATACTCATCTCATTATTTTAGTTCATGCCATTTTCTTTAGTTCTTAGTTTGCTGAAATATTCCGCCTCTATTTTGTAAGTAAGTAAGAATTAAGCCAGTAATGCACAAAGATTCCCAAATACTCATTTCCATCCTATGCTTTATTTAGTTTTTCGCGCTTGGCAGCAAATATGCCTCTAATGCTCTAAAAGTTCATACTTATGATCAAGTCATCCATTTGGTGAATCAAAGTAAATCAGAAAACCCGCTACAAACAGCTATCATTTTGACGTTTCAGATATCATATGAGCTCCCACTGAAGGTAAGCTTACATGTATGAATTCTAAATTTCCAAGAGCCTAGGGATACCAAGCAAACACCAAAATTGGAGTTCGAACAAAGAAGGGCAAGTTCCAAAACTTGAAGAAAACAGAAAACATTGTAGCACCTTCAGCAGGAGCAGGCTAGTATTTTGATGTTTTTAGATATCATATGAGCTCATATTATATCGAACTGATATATGGATGGATTCCACACTTCAAGAGTTTCAACGCAGCCAATAGCACCCAAATCGGAGTTCGTATGACAGTTAAGGCCTCACGGTCGAGCAAAAACAGACTGCAAAGAACGCACGCGACAATGCCGAGAACCAACGTCGCGACGCCGTTGTAGTCAGAGCATCCCGACGCCGCGACGCTGCCGCATGACACGCACGTTCGGCTCCGCTTTTGGTGGATTTAGCCCATTTTGAGCCCATGCATGGGTGTTTAAAAGCCTGGGAACTCTGGTGCACGATGGTGGGAGGCGCTAAAGCCCCAGAAGGGACTGGTCCACACCTCGGGGACCAAGGAGGTAGGTCAGGAGCCGCTTTTGAAGATTTGGGAGAAGATTCACAGATTTTTGGTGAAGAAAATTCAGACTCACCATCATTGATCATTATAGTTTCTTCTTCCTCTTCTCTTACAAGTTTTATCCTAAGTTTTATGATGTATCAAACCTCTATCATGCTTTAAAACTTTATATCTAGGGTTTTGGTCGTATTGAACATGAGTTTTATATCTATTTGTTAATGTTCCATTTTCTATTGTTTCTTGAATGCACCTCTATTGATTCATACTTAAGTTCTATTTTACATATTGATTTCGGCTAATCTCAATGTGGTGAGTGGTTCTTTGCAAGATCCGAGAAGGAGAAAAGAACCAGACATAGATACGAATCCAACCTGGGAATAATGATATGTGAAATTACCTGCAATTAGAGGCGTGAGACTTTATCTTTGAAAGCACTCTCAATGTTGGGGGTTGAGCCGAGAAGCAAAAAAGACCTGAAAAGTTAGCTGGGTAGGTTTGACCTCGAGAGAGGCTAAGTAATTGGGCCTAGACAAAGAGTCGCCTTGAAAGTACATTTTCATGTCATTAGAGAGTAGAATTTTCATACTTAGATCTAAGAGGATTATTCCATCATACCAAGTACCTAGGAATTTATCATCTCTCGTATCCCTTGTGCTGCGAACTCCATTAGTTGATTTAGAAATTTTAATAGCCTAGTTTAAATTGCTTTACTATCACAAATTTGTTAGTTTGATATTAGAGAAGTATTATAATTTTGGTACTTAGCACCCCATTTTCCCCGTGGATCTACATCCGTACTTAGTACATTTTATTACTCGACAAGCGATACTCTCGTTTTAAGAGTTTCCTTTTATATTTTTTTCAGTATACTCTTATATACACATCACAAAAACGCCTATCAAGTTTGTTATGCAAATAATCGTTTTAGTGTTAGTTGCATTAGGTCAGGTGTGTGTCCTGTTAGGTCACTTATTGAGGACAAGTAAGAAACGGAGTTTCAAAAAGGTGATGAGTGCCTAAACACTCACATTAGTACTGCATAAATGTATTTTCCCGTTATTTTGTGAAAGAATTATAGTTTTTGTGACTGAATAATCGTATTTAAGATAAACCATAACAGATATCGGGCGAAGAGCGCAGCTAGGTGAAGCGTGATTGGAGCAAATGGGAACGCGCATGAAGCACCCCGCCGACGACATGGGTCTGACAAGTCAAGGACAACCCCACATCACGACGCTGGGTCAACAATTGCAAAACAAGTCCCAACGCCGCGACACGCTCGATCTCGGTGACGCCATATCGCCGCCGGCCGCTCCACGCCGCGACGTCACCAGATCCTGCGACCATCGTCAGCACGAATGATTCCGTAAAGCGTACGGAAGGTGATTGAACGCGCGAAGGCAATTGACTGTGAGTACAGAAGACACACTCGAGAAAGTGCCCTGGATTTGAACGGCCTTTCTTCATTGTTTGGGATATTTCTGATAGTAGAGAACATGCAGTTTCAACAATAAAACATTTTCTTTCATCCATTATGTTCTGACCACTGAAAATACTAAACCCCATTACAAGGTTCATGATTTCAAAGCCTTGAAACCCTGAACGCCATTTCTCAACATGGTTGTAACTATCTAAGTCATGACTAATCTGTGATGTTGATTGTCCCAGCAATGACAATAACACAAATCTTAAGACCGCAGATCGGGTATTTAGGGTATTCGGATCTCGGGTAGTGACCCAGCTTGATTCTGTAAATAGACAATATTCCCAACTCAGTGTACTGGGTTAGGATATTAATGTATTTTTAATATTTCAGCCTGTCGGGATAGAGATATACCCGATTCTGTGGCGAGATGGCGGATATACCTCGAGAGGATACCTTGTAGAAAAGATCACCTCGCCATTGACATATTGTAAATATGCGAATAATAACATATTTGAAGATTAATCCATTGAAAGACGTGACGGGGAGATATAACCCAGGCTTGAAAATAATGCTTTAATTGAATCGATAGTTCAGTGTCGTTACATATTTAATTCCCTCCTAGAGTCATCTTTCGGATATTATCTAAGCGAACAACTGTGTAATACACGTCCTGTGGATCGATATACGGCCTGCAGTACACTATACTACTTGGGGCGCGTCTGCTAGCATATGGCGTATATTTTATACCGTTTCCATACAGCCAGTGTCATCGAAATTTGAATCTGATCAGTCACAGTGGCTGGGGTTGGACCATCCCACATAGATGGTAGTCTTAGTATAAGGGGCGGGTAATGGTTCCCAGTTGACGGAGCTCATAGAGAGAGAGATCCTCGAGTTCTACTACTCCCGATTTGTCAGGTATCCGTGCAGCACGGAGATGTGTACCAGATCTTCATCTCCAAAGACTACTAGAGCGTGTGATGAAAATATATCACAGACTTCTAAGCCGACGATGTCTCACGTGTCAACAAGTTGCCGAGCACCGTAGCGCCAGGCTACTCAACCATCGAGGTGACTGGGCTGAAGTGGGAGCACATCACGATGGAGTTTGTGACCCACTTGCCATGGACGCCGCGGAGGCATGACGTGGTGTGGGTGATAGTAGATCGGCTCACGAAGTCAGCACATTTTCTAGCCGTATGATTTAATCTTTACAGAGGAATTCTTCCAAATAGACATTCGAGAGATTGTTTGGTCGCATAAGTGCCAAAGATCCATAGTGTTCGGGATGAGATCCAAGATTCACGCAGTAATCCTTTTAAGAGCTTCCAAATATCGGACCCGAAGACCATGAGTACAACCTTCCACCCACGATAGATGGTCACGTAGAGACATACATAGAGGACATGCCAAGTGAGTACGCTGGCCCCGATCAAAAGGCAGCCTGGACAACACTGTTCTTAGTGGAATTCGCTTACAACAATAGTTATCAGGCAAGTATACAGATGGCACCATATGAGGCATTGTATGAGGCCATGCGCATCACCGATTTGTTGCACGGCGTGGCAGAGCTCCATTACAGTCCCGATCTAATTGTAGACACCCTCCAGAAGGTGAGCTGAGAGGTATCATTCCTCTCACAAATTTAGAGCTCCATGTGTAAGAGTTGACAACACATACGACGTCACCCCCAGAGTTTGGAGGCTGGTGATCACGCCCTTAGCGCATGCCTAAGAGAGGAGTGGTCGGTTCCCTGCCAGGCCACACCGAGGTTCATCATTCCTTCGAGATACCGAAGGGTGAGCACTATAGCCACTGCCAGCTTCACGCTAGCATGTCGTCCATGAGGACCCACGTCTCCATGCTCTGGAAGTATATTCCAGATCTAGCTCATGGTTGATCGGGAGATTGAGGTTGACGCATGGATCTCGAGGAGGGACCGGTGCATTATGGACAGCCGTGGGATCAAGTTTTAATGGCAAGACCAAGGAGGTTGCATGGTGGTGCCAAGATCGTGGAGCCGGAGGAGGCAACGTGGGAGAGCAGACACGACGCCGCCGCTATCCTTCGTCAAGGATTTAAGGTACGTGGTTTAGTCATTAATGTTTAAATGACTAGTTTACATGCATGACATAGCGCGCGCTGTGCTACGTACGTGATTTTGTTGTGATTGTGTTAAATTTCTGATGGAATTTTTGTTGGGGAAGAATAAACCCCTAGAAAATTCAAATTTTCCAAAATGGTAAACGGTAATTTTAGTCGGTTATGGAAATTTTTCTTAGATGATCGATGATCTAAACGGACTTACCGCAATCGTTCACAAATCTAGCTTATCACACAATTTGTTAAATCTCAAGACAAATGAATTTCACGTTTTTCGAGGCACCGAGAGTGGTGTGGCACACTGGCACATTTGAGGCTCAAGAGGTGCCACGTTGTCATGCGGCACGAGTCAATATGAGCTCAAATGGGACCCAGAGAGACATGTGGCAACATGAGTGGGCAGGAAATCCACAGTATGATAAGAGGATATGGAACTTAAGAGCTAAATGAGAATTAATGACATGTGGCAAGTGAGAGGACAAGTTCTTCGACCAACCCCACCCAACCTGGGCTTCTGGGAGGAAAAAAGAGAGAAAGAGAGAGAAAGAGGAGAAAGAAAAGAGAGTTTAGAGAGAGGTGTTTCCACCTTCTCTCTAGATCGGTGATCATCCGTCGATCCCGACGAGACAAGAGGCAAAGTCGATCCCCACTACAAGAGCTACGCTCGGGGTACTCCCAGATTAGGACTTTGCAACTCCGAGAGGTAGGGTCTCATCCTACTTGAGTTAATCTTGGCCAAGAGCCATTTTAATGGTTAGATGTTCGGGGCCCGAGTAGCCGCTCATTCAGCACAAAACATGGACCGAGAGTGGCGTAAATCCCTAAAGCGGTTTTCGACAACTCAAACCGACCGTGGACCGTATGTGTCGCTGCGTGTTGACATGTTATTGCTATGTTTAAATAACATTGTCAGAAAATTTTGTTAATATATGCATGCTTTACATATTAACATGAATTATTGTGAAATGGCATATTGCATCATAGCGCACCAAAATCTCAGAACAAAGAGGTGAGTGCATGACATGTTTTCGGAGGGTTGGCTCTCAATTGGTTATCGGAGTATGTCCACAAACGAATGAAAATCTGAGGGTTGTTAAAAGAAAATTTTATCGGAAAGTGGTCCGAAGAATTGCATTGGAAAGTTATCCAATAGTTCATGTCAGAGGATGTCCAATGGACTGTTTCAGAGAGTTGTCCAACAATTCACCTCGGTGGGTTGTCCACAAAGTAAACAAATAGATTTGTTTGGAAACAATTTTCATACATGGCACAAGCATATGAGAGTCAAGGAGGACTCGAGGTACGGATTGTAAGATATGTATTCGAGTATGGAATCATGAATTAACTTGAATATATGTGTTTGCCATTGCATGAACACTTAGTGGGAGTAACCAATGTAGGAAAATCAACTACTCGGGCATTGCTCACCCCATCGATCCCCTCGTGCAATGTGAGTATTTAGAGACTCAAGGCCACTGCAGGCCGCCAAGAAAGCCGATGACGTGGCTTGATTGCATATTTTTGTAAAACATGTATGAAACATTATGATCGATGCACGTTTGTATAAGAGTGTAATTAAGTCTTGAAACTATTGTAATATAGTTGGTTATATTTTGGTGAGTATGGATGTATGAGCCCGACGTGGCCATTTTTACTCATGTTTGAGTCTCTCGGTAGAGACACTCTATTTTGTGGCATCAGACACCTCAATGGCTACATATATTTTATGGTTGGGATATCGTCAACAGACCCCCGGGTTTGGGGTGTCACATAAAGTGAAAAACCCATAATGCCCTTTACCTTAGAAAAAATTACATTTATACCTTAATCAATTCTTTTTCTTAAAACTTTAATTCTCATACATTCCATTAGGCATTTAATCACTTCCAATTGATTACAATCAATTGAAACTCAACTTTTCATATACTTTCCTAGGGTGGCCTAATCCTACATGTCACATTCATCATTATTTCTTCCATTTTTCAACAATTACATTTAATAATTCATCCAATGCCATTGATTCAATTAATTCAACAAAACTAATGCATTTCAAATTAAACCCCTCTCTGGCTAAATATTCACAAACTCCTTATAATCTCACTCTTTTCTTTTTCAATTTAGCAAATCAAATATAGAATCATGTCAATTTAATAGCTAAAGCCTTAACATAACTCAATTGAAGGTTTAGATAAATAAATCCATAAACCCAATTGCTTACCTTTATTGTTTCTAGTCTTGGTGTTAACTTGAATTCAAATGAAATCTCTTGTTCAAATCTATCTAAAGACATGCCAAGAAACTCATTTACACCATCATATAACCATTTCCTGCATTAACCTTCAAATTCACATAGACTAGTAAGTGATCTCACCTTAAAAAACTTGATTTTTCACTTAGGGTTCGATTTAGGGCACTTCATGGACATGATGAACACTTGAAATAGACTTGAAATGGCATGAGAATTACTTGAATGGTTTGGAAAGGAGCTGTCGAAATTGTCTCCTTGCTTGCTTCCTTTTTGCTTCCCTTTTTTGCTTTTCAATTTTGTTTCACTCGTAAGCACCCAAAAGCCAAGTCAAATGCACTTTAAATTATCATTTTTCGTTTCACTTTCTCCAATTGTCCTTAAATTAACAATATGCCTGGTTAGCATCCTGACTTATAATTGGTCCAATATGTAACCATATAATCCAAAAGCAAATCCAAAACCACTTTATGTCTTCCATAAATCCCACTAACTTGAACCATAGTTAGCTTTAACTAATCATGGTTAGTTAACATAAATATCACTTTAACTTTAGTTAACTTTAACTCATCAACTAAATTAAAGTTAACTAATGCTATGACAAATATCAAAGGTGCTCATAGGTCCATTCTTAATCACTTGATCACCAAGCTACATGACACCATCTCTAGCTGGATTCTGCTTGCTTACTAGATTAGGCCACTTCATTAAATGATTTAAATGCCTCCCTGGAAAAATAAGTGATCCCTACACTTATTAAAATCCAAAATATTCCATGATCGTCCAATCATAAAATTGACCATGGAATACTCTAATTAAACTTATTTCCTATCATGAACATGCTTTAGAAAAAAATCTAGGGGTACAAGGAATATTTTTAAAGCTATTTCATAAATCGCCGGACGCATAAAAAACTCCTTAAACGAATTCTATTTTAATCCTTTTCAGTTTCTTTAGACTCAATACATTATTCATAACATTTTCGATTTTCGGGGCTCGTTTTTTGAAAATTACTATTCATTTGACATTTTCCAGTCAAATACATAACTTATTGAAACAAAATTTACTATTCATATAAACAATAAATTCAGGGTCTTACAGGCCAAGTGGGAGAATGTTGGTTCATCTTCCTTGAACGGTTTTACCGTATAAGTGTGACCCATAAATTGCAATATATGAGATTTACTTCCATAACGGTTTTGGAATTTAAATCTCTCTTTAATTCGTAACAACTCATAGGAGTGATGGTTTTCCCATATAAGTTCTTCTTCCTTGGGTCACTTTGAATCTTTGAAAGTTCTTCCGGCACCATCACAAAGAGAGATTTTCAGGCACCAAAAGATCTCAAAGTTCCTCCTTCTACAATCCTCCTTTTCCGAGAATGGCTGGAGGGAAGATCTAAAAGCTTCCGCATCCTTTTGATTTTTATTGAGATTCTTTTATTTTTGTGTTTATCTCACACTTACCACTTGATGCTTCTTATCTCAATAATAAAAATTTTATTTAAAAATAATGTTGATAATTAAATAGACTGATCAAGTAGTACCATTCACACGTTACTTGTATTCGTAAAAAATTGCATGATCTTAAGTTTGCAAGTATAATGAAATTAAAGCTATAAACTAAATTCAGTGTAATCACTAATGACAACTTAGTGCAGTTTATAATTTGTGTTAGAAATACCAATAAAGACAAAGACATTGAGGTCAACTTGATACCTTCCCACTTATTTTAAATAATAAATTGATACCCACTGAATCATCATCACTTAACTCTTTTTTTAAAATTTTTTAGCTAGATCTTTCAAACCATCTTGCAACCTGAGAATGTAATTTTAAATTTTAAATTGATAGCAATAAATAATTAATAAATGAAAAAACTAGAATAAAAAAAAAGGACATCATCACAAAAGGCTAGTGCAATCACCCAAATATTGTCAACCAACTTTTATTTTATTGATGACATTAAATATACTTAAACCCACTTGCCACTCCCACAAATCAATGAGTAGGTAGCTGGCTATAGGTATATATATCAAGGGACAAGAATCATCAGCTTCATTCCACTCTCGCAATGATTTGGAAACTGATACAGATGAAATGGTGGTTCCACCCTTCGCCAGCGTGATCTTATCGTTCTCGAACTGCAAATCTTGCTATCTAGAGCATGGCCGCATAATTCGAACTGATATCGTCTACCACCACCACATTGTGAGTCCTAGGCTTGTAGCGAATAATAACATTAAGCATGTTCATAAGCTTCTAAGAAACCATATTGAACAATAAGTTATTTCTCAAGAAATGAAAAATAAAGGCATATAATGATGAAACTGTACCCTAAGACTACATTCGGTTCCTCAAAAATGCTAGGAAAAAATTTGTATAGAAACAAGAGTATGTTATAAAATAATATACAATTTGTCATTGTTTGGTTATGCATAAAATTTAAAAAAAAAAAAAAAGAAATGTATTTTTATAATTTTCCTTTTTGGCAACTTTAATAATTATCTGTCTATTTCATATTTTATAAGAAATATTCATGATTGGAAAGCTAACATTACATAGATATAATATATATAATACAAAGCAAAATTTTCCTTTCTTTTCTCTTATTTTCTTCGTTAATTTTCAAGGAAAGTAGGGAATAATCTCTTTAATATTTTCCCTTATATTTTATTTCCTTATACTTCCCATATCATCCAAACTTGGAAAAATCATTTTCTACAATATTTTTCCTTCCCTAGCATTTTTCAGGAACCAAACATAGCATAAAATGATTTGGTTTAGGAGCAAATGACTTACCAAGCTCATCACCTTCCTTAAAATTGTTTCTTATATGCCAATTGGTAACATTGAAGTCCCAACCATTAATTTTATCCCCAACAATGTAGCTGGCTGCATCAACCATGTTACATGCATGGGAGCACAAGAAACAGCATCAGCACTATGGCCACCACTGCGGTACTGCCTCCTCCCACAGCCATTTTCTAGGGAAACAAACAATCAACAAAGGATGATGATACTGGGAGAGAGCACTGAAATTGAAATGTTGTGGAACCTGGAGACCAAGGTGGCCTTTTTATAGGGAAACACATATTCTCTTACAAGGAAACAATATTTTTATAAACAACCTTATCCTGCCATAAAAATAGAACAAAATTTCATTATATATGATTTCAAATTAGATTTACTTTAAAGTTTTCATTCTATGTTATGATAATTTAATAAATAAAAAAATCTGTAAATGTTGTACAATTAGGTCATATTTGGTTGCCTGGATATTAAAGGAGAGAGGATAAGAGATAAATATATGATCTCATATCCTATGCCACAAGCTTTATATTGTCTGATGATCATTTTTCCTATATTCAATCAAACATAAAATAAGGTATTTGATCCATATATTAATCCATCTTTTTTTTTAATATTTTCTACATTATATATATTAATCATAACTTAAGGCTTTGGAGGTGCATGTCCTTCCTATATATCATAAATGTTTTATTTTATTTTTTATATTACTTATTTTAAAAATATTATTTATTATAAATAAAATCTATGTTTAAAAAGAAGAAAAAACATTTATAAATATATAGTATATTCTATATATATATATATATATATATATATATATATAGATATGGTGGTAATATCGAAGGATATAAACTCTCATTAATATTAATAATATAAAATGTGCATTTTATGTCTAATAGGATATAATAACTTTGGTTATACAAATTTTATCTTATCTAATCTTACAACTAAATGTAGGTATTGTCATAACGATTTATTAATGCATTTCAATTAAAGTTCTAGAATTTTGATAATTATTTTCTCAAAAAAGGAATTTTTAGAATTATTGAGTAACAAATCTACTCTCGCTAAAATAACATTGGATAACATCTCAAAAATTTAAAAGTTGTGAAGTATATATGTATAGGTGTGCATAAAATGTACACCTGTGCACATCTAGTTTTTATGCACACCCTGTAGCAGTATAGCATCGTTAGCTTGAAGAAGAATTGATGAGTGCAATTCATACCATGATTATCATCCTATTTTCTTTGCATTTTAATGATTTTGATGATGATAATTAGTGTTTTAATGTTTAAATGCCTCATTTTGGTGATTAGGTCAACTTTAGAAAAAAAAAAAGAACAAAAATGAGCCTAAATGGAACCAAAGAAGACCAAGAAGCCACCACACACATAGAGCTGGCAATTCGGGCTGGCCGATCGGACTGGGCCAAGCCCACATCGGGCCAAGGGTAAAACCAGACTAGGCCGGGCCTAATTTACATCGAGCTACCATTTTTCTAGCCCACCCCAACCCTATGCCAGGCCAACGGGATACCGAGTTAGCCTAGCACTATGTGTAAAAAAAAGTTAAATTCTATAAGAAAGTTGGAGAAAATGAAGAGAGGAACTAAAGATTGGGTTTTCAGCAGAGACGCCATTTTGTCCATGTACCTTGCAACTTGGTTCTCTCTTTCTTTTCCTTTCAAATAAAGATTATACATCTAAGTCACAATGGAAGTATGGGAGAGTAGTTGATATGGGTTCATAGATAGAAGATCCAAGAACGTGGGTACCTCCATACTCAAGGTAGGAAGCCTCTTGCACACAAGGATCGAGATAACAAAACCCAAATTTGCATAAACTTTGAAACTATTGGCTCATCATTTTCTACGTCCTAAACGAACCCTAAAAATCCAAAATCCACAAATTCTTGTAAAATCCAATGCAATGAAAAGAAATCAAGGAACAATAGAAAATTTAAACAAGAAGAAGTAGAAAAATGAACTCTAATAGAGTGATCGAAAAAAACAATAAAGAGGGCAAAAAAAGTGATGTAATAAGAAAAGAAAATCTTCTGACCTTATTTTCTACACAACCAAACTGAGAACAAAAGTAAAGAAAAGCAAAGACAACTGACCATTTTCCTCCCCTTTCTTTTTTTTTTTTTTTCTTCTTTCTTTTCTTTTTCTCATTTATTTTCTTTTCCTTTCCTCCCTCCACCGAGTTCTTTCTTCTTTCCTAAGCTATTCCATGGTTTGATCCAAGTGAAAGGAAACTTCCTCTCACTTCCATGATCCTTTTTCCATGTGCCATGTGTCACATGGACACATGCACTAGGTGGTAAATGCCACACCACATGGCTCTCGTGCCATGTGCACCTCTTTAAGTCAGTTATGGCATCCACATGGTCATGCCATGTGGCACCACTCCATGTGTCATCTGACACCCATGTCTCGGGAATACGAAATTAATTGCCCGGAATCCAATAAAATACAATCGATAGCTAGATTTCATGGAGATTCATTCCAAATGCTGAAGTTCGCTTCGCGATCCGAGATCTAAAAATTTTCGTGTTTTCAACCCGTATTACAAACGTATGATTACTATTTAGCCATTTTTGTGAAATGCATTTTTCCTGTGTTTTTTACACCACATGCTCCGCTTTTCATAATCGCGGTCTCAGATGAGAGCCACCCACCGACACTTGCCCCGCACCTGAAATATTTTTCCCATATATGGTGACCTATGCCCAGTTGAGTAAAATTCCTACAGAGGCTACTCCCTACCTAAGTGCACATGCAATGCTTACACTTAACATTTCACGACACCAAGCTATGATGTCGTATCGCATACAAGCCTCAGTAATCGAGATACCTATACTCCGAAACCGCGCGGCCGTATCGATCCCACTGCCCCAGTTATCGCATACCCATGATCTATCGCCGTCGGCATACAGGAATGAGGTGAGACTCATCCATGCACCATACACCGAGTCTTTACCGACTCTCACCACATAATGTAACGCCAATGTTCACCTTTGGCAATTTACATTATCGATAACAATTCCAAGTAGAATGTGCAATTTTATATTGGAACCTTACATGTCATGCTATGGAATGAGGTGAGACTCATCCATGCACTATACAACGAGTCTTTACCGACTCCCACCACACAATGAAATGAAATGAAGACTCACTCATGCCATGCCCATGAAATGAAATGAAGACTCACTTATGTACCATGCCCCGAGTCCTTACCAACTCCCTCCACACAATGCAATCCCAATGTGTGAAAAATCCTTCATTAATGGATCACATCCAATAATCATTTTAAAAACAAAAGTCTTTTGTTTATAAACCAAAACTCATTGGGTGTTACACCTCAAAGACATTTCATATACAAAACTCATGTGTCTTTTTGTAGGCAACAAATTTCTGGGTCCCATCAGACATACCAAATAAAGGTTATTTTACACCTCTTACTAACATGTGTTTTGAGCACTTTTTGTGTACTAATTGGCTTAATTAACCCGGTTGGCACATTAAGTTCCTAACTTTACTACTAATCACATTTTGTGGAAAATTTTGTAGTTTTCACAAGCTTTTTATGCCAAGTTGATTAAGTCAGCTCTAGCACGATGAAGTCAAGTTGAATTCAGAGCTACAACTTAGACACTAGAAGAAAGAAAGGAGCATAAAGAGGGCATGTTTCAAGAAGCACGACTGTCCCACCTGGCCCTCGGGGTTTGACTTTTGTTGAGCCAACCCTTGTGATTTTCCTAAATTACCTAATGTAATAGTAGATAGTTGGTATATTTTTGTAATTTCTCATAGCTGGGGCAGATATAATCTCCTGATACACTGTAACAAAAAAACTGTTGATGATCAATACATTTTTCTGGACGGGAAATTTTCCCGCATCTCCTAGTTTCTCTCATTTTCTCTACTTTTCTCTCACTTTCTGGGCTGTCAAACACCCTTTGAGGATGACAACTTAGAGGATGAGTGGCTAAACCCCCTTTATCCTTGAAGAGGAGGGCTATCACATTATCAGGTAATCGAGGTTTCATGTTTTTAACGCATGCATTTATTGACATTTATGTTCTGCTTTTCACACTAGGTCAACTTCTTTGATGCACCTTGAATGACTAAAGAGATTGGCAATCTTAGGTTCAGTGGATGCTTATTACTAGATCCACTGAGATTCATTAGTTGCCATTTTTATAGCCACTGTAAGATGGGTCAGGGAGTTAGGTTTTCACTGTCTGAGAGTGTTAATGCTCAATAAATGCCATCTCTCAAAAGGAAAATCATTAAGGTTTAGGTTTTATAGCTAAATGAAGATCCGGTTCGGGAAATGACTATAGGTTATTCTCCTCAACGCACCGTAGGGTTCGCACACCTTCCAACACTTATTGGATTTTCACCGTTGGAGTGTTTGAACCAGTCCCCAAGTCTTTCACTTGAGGGAGAATCTAGCCCTTCTTACTGTTACCCGAAACAAGTTTTCTTTCCTTTTCATGCAACCGTGCAACTCTATTGGACTTCGTCCAACTGTACCGATCCTACCCATCAAACACCAACTGAGGTGTTTAATTGCAACCATGCACCCACACCCATGATATGCGATGTTACCGTGCATAATGCAATGTGATGCGCCACTACATGTGTAACGCCTTGAAAATACCCTAACAGTTTTATAACATGTTTAGGGTGAAATAAATTAAATTACTTTTTTTCAGAGTTTAAATGACTAAAAACGAAAAATGATAAAAACCCAAAAATTTTACAGGAGCCAAATAAATTTGGTAAAAAATTCAAATGAGGACCTAAGGGTCATAAATGAATAATGTAAGTGCAAAAGTATAAATGAAATGAAATGAAGTGAAAATGAAGGTGAAATGAAGCTTTAAAGTGAGAAAAAGGGGAATTAGTGTGTAGACAAACAAGGCTTAGTGAAGGATTTGGATTAAAAGACCAAATATTGGTCTTTGAGAGACATTTTTCTCATTTTTCTCATTCTCTCATCTCAACTCTCTCTTACACACGAACTCCTCTCTCAAACCCTCATCTCCCACACATTCCATTTTGAGAACCGAAAACCAATGGAAATCGTCTCATTCTACCAGTCATTCATCTCTTGTATAATCCCTAATCAACTCGCACCTAAATCAAAAAAATGTAGGCCGATCTATGGTGAAGCGTTTCGGCTAGGTCAAGCAAAAAAAAAAAAAAAAAAAACTAAGGTTTTTGTCCCTTCTTACAAGGTAAGTGTAACTCTAGTCTAGATGTATGGAAAAGATAGAGTATTAGGGTAGAAATCAACCATAACTGGAAACCCTAGAATGACTTATTGATATTTCCCTGTTTTTGTTGTGTTTATGCTGGAGTAGGAGTTGGAGAATATAAAGCTTGAGTTAAGATCAAGATTGAAAGGAAAGGAGACCAGAACCGACTCTTTTTGGTTTGTTCTTCTTACTTTCCCTTATCAAAGTTTTATGTTGTTTCAAAATAAATCCGCATTGTTCAAGATGAACACAATGCTCGCTTGGAACAAAGGAGATGCCTAATGGTGTAAGGATTTCAAATACATCATCAAGAAAATTGCATATGTTCTATTAAGAACCGCAAATGGACTAATTTAGTGTTGGCTAACTGTTTTCAAGAGGATTAAACGTGAAAAAAAAGAGGAAAAGAAAACGAAAACAGAGAATACAGGAAATTTTTGCAAACCTGCGAAATTTCGCAGCTCCCTGCATCCAAATTTTATACCAAACTTCAATCGGCCATAACTTTTTCTTCCGAACTCCGATTCGCGCGTTCTTGGACTCTACGAAAAGTTCTTTGAGTCTAGAATATAACCATATGCCATTTAATGGCAATTGATTCTCACAGATTTACTAAAAATTTGATTGTAGCACCAAGTGTACTAATTGTTTGGTTGTGTCGGGTGTTTGTCAGCTCTTCCCTTTCCGAATCCCCATGTGGTGAATCTGTGGGTGTCACATAACCCACAACAGGGATTAAAAAATGAGGTGCAACAATGTTTAAAGTTATGATTTTATGAGGAGGAATTAGGGAAAAAAGAAAAGAAAGAATGTATGGAAAAAGGAGTCGGGTAAAGTAAATCTAAATAGAACTCCAGAATACCCTCGACTAATATAATTGTTAATTGTATAGGAATGTGGGTCGACGAGAAGGAAATCCCGACTGATCGAGATTCCAAGGATTGAATTGGAATCAAGTGCACAAGCTTTTGGTTTGTTCTTTGACTCCTTTCTTTGTTTCCCATTGGGAGTTTGCTCTTTCATTCAATCTTTTCTATTTCAAGTTCTTTACAATCATTGTTCTATTATTGAAATGATTTTCAATAAATCAGATATTGAAGTGTTTTAATTGATTTGAGGTAACATCAGAAATGATTTGTAAAATGAAAATTTGCACAGTATTGAAAATGAATTATTTGTATATAGATGTATATACTATATCAGTATTTTGCTATGAATGATTTGAACGCCTTAATAGAATGTTAACCGCTAAATTCGAAGTTGAGGATAAATTTTCGCATACCAATAAGAGTTAAATTAGCGCATTTCATGAACGATCCACGATGTGTCACTCCGATTTATAGCCCAACGGGACAATATCGGTAGTGTTCACGAATTGATTTTTAATAACCAAATAAAGAAACCTCAACGGGACCAGACCGTATTATAAAACAAATGTTTTTATCGCCCGCAGCCCAAAGGGATCGTGCCGGTGATTCCGTTATCATGTGCACCAAAAGCATAAGTTAATTTGTTTAAGGGCAAATTGAGATGATAAGAAAATTGTGAAATGCATGATTCGTGTTTTGAATGATTTATTGCATATGAAAGTGCATATTTGGAATGATCAATAAACTGTAAATGAATGTATATGAAATGAATATATGTATTGTATTGCATTAGCTGTCCAAAAAGGTTAAAAAGCATTGTTTAGAAAAATTGCATGATTTGTATTAAAATGAAAAGGAAGAGAGAACTATATAGAACCATTAAGCATGAAAATGCTTAGCGTGTTGTTTTATCATCGCGCAGGTACTGAGAGAACAAGTACAAATGTAAGGGCCATTGAGATTCAGAGTCATTGTCAAAGCCACACGGAGGATAAGTAAATCTCCGTCATATGAATACATGAATTTGATTTGACTATTTTTGTATTGAACCTATAATTCGAAAAGTGAACTGTGATTTTGTTTTTTAAAATATTTTTGATATTGGAAATGGCTAACAATGCCGTATTGTATCAAGGTGGGAAATCGACTAAATGGGCGAATGAAAGAAAAAATGCATCAGAACAAATGATGGGCCCCTTGCTAAATGATGTATACGTGATATGTTCATAAGGTTAATTATCTTTACAAAATGAGCATTTGAAATGTTTGTTAAATGAGAAATTGCAATTTGATTTTGAATGGTATCAAAGGTCAAGTAGCATAGAGCTACGCATTGAAAACGTGATTTGCATTTGTATTGGTGTTTGAATATATCATAAAGTAAAATAATCGGGTAGTCAAGATCGACGTTACAATTATTTTGCATTAGAGCCTAGGTTTAGGGACTTACAAATGATTTTTGAAATTGTTTATATTACGCATTGTATTTGCATACAAATATGAATCGACTGACGCGGATCTTGTCGATCTTAATAGGTAAGCATGGATGGTTCGGAAACCCATAAGGTTAGAGGTGACTCGAGAAGTCGCCCAAATAGCCCTGCTAGTGTGGAGGGTGGGCAAGCATCCCATGCTCCATCGATTCGTGAGCAAGGTCATAAAGAAGAGGCATGGATATCCTAAGCAAATAGCTCGTGCACTACAAAGAGTGAAGACAAACTAACCCAGCTTGTTCAACGACGCCCATAGAGAACTGCAAAATATCTAATCTACGATTCTTAGGAAGAAAGATGATGAGCCTTCCATTGTAGAAAATTAGCTTGAAAGAACTGAAAGAATGCTTTGACAAATGCATTACACATCAGAGGAGAATTTAGAGTGTGCGACCCTTACTGTCGTGACTAGGCTTACCGCGGGTTTCGTGACTCGTGACCGCACCATCAAGAGTGTTACATAGAGTTCTCCGGCGGAACTGTGAAGCAATATGGGCCGATTCATTCGAGCAATATGAGACGTAGAGTTTCATAATTTGAAACAAAGATGTATGAGTGATCGAGCATCGTAGAGACTCCACCCGCTGAGCAAGCATGCTCTTAGATGCCAGCGCACGAGGAAGAGAAATGAAGTTCAAGATGGCCTCACGATCATTCGGCCCCATGTCACAGATTCAAGCATTATGACTTTTCTAAAATTGTGACATGTGCTCTAAATGTTGTAAAAGTAAAGAAAGAAGAGTATGAAAGAAAAGAAAGAAGACAGGGTAAGAAAAACCTTGGACAGTTAAGTTCTTATCAGCACTAGAGTAAGAAATTTAGAGGATCACAAGGTTCTAATCAGCCTCACAGCCTTAGGCTCAATGGGTAGTAAGACTATCTCTAACAACACCACCGCTCTCTAGTGCGCCTAGGAGGTTCTTCAAGAGGACCGACCCTCCTTATTGCACACATTATGGGAGGAAACATAAAGGAGAGTGTTGAGATCGATTGCGTGGTTGTTTGGCTTCAGGGATCCAATGAGCACAAGCCAAAGATTGTCCCCAGAGCCTGCTCATCACAAGACCTTCGAACTGGGGTACAACTTCAACAAGTATAAGAAATAAGGACAACAAGAGAGCATCACTATGCACCAAGACAAGCTTGTACACAAACTATGGTAGACAAGATGTCAGGTTCACCAAGGTATATGCAATGAAGACAAATGTGGTACGGAAAGATGCACCTGGATGGGACATTGTACTTATATCTTTTGAGACTATTGTACATGCATTGATAGATCCGTGTTTAACCCACTTTATATTTGTATTACCATTCCGCAGTTTGGGTAGCGCACGAAGAGCAAAATCGGTATGACGTTTGGTGACAAATCCACTTAGGCATAGTGTCATTGTGAACAGCTTCATAAAGATCGCTTCCATCGTATCACAAGAGTATGAATTTCGGAGATTTGATCGAGTCAAGTTATTTAGAGAGTTTGATGATATTAGATGGATTGGTTGTCCCACACTGCTATGGTAGCTACTGTAGAATGAAGAGAGTGACCTTAAGGACACCGAGTGGCTGAGGAAGTGACTTTTATCTGCGAGAGGTCGAACCACCTCCCACGTGATATCCGCTTACCAACGTTAACGATGTCGAAGGTGGAAGCCTACTCGCATATGTGATAGATACGAAAAAGGCGGAGCCTAGTTTATCAGACATCCCTACAGCCAGGATTATCCGTGATGTTTCCAAAGAATTTTCGAGATTTCCACAGAGAGAGATGCAATCGACAAGACCTGTGTTCCACTCTATGATCCATTACAATCAGCATGTACTACCTGCCGAGTTAAGAATTGAAGCTTTCGTTGTAAAAGTTGTTAGAGAAAGGATTTATTCGTCTGAGTGTATCACCATGGGGAGCGCCAGTGCTCTTTGTTAAGAAGAAAGATGGTATGCTTCGGTTGTGTGTTGATTATAGGTAACTGAACAAAATGACAAAAACAAGTATCCGTTACATAGGATTGATGACTTGTTTGACCAATTGAAAGGTGCAAGTGTCTTTTCGAAGTTTGACCTACGATCTAGGTATCATCAATTGAGATTGGCGATGCGTATGTGCATAAGACGTCAAATGCAAGATGGGACATTTTGGTTCCTTGTAATGTCGTTTTGGTCAGATAAATGCACGAACGGGCTTTCTATGGACTTAATGAATCGTGTTTTCCGATCGTATGTAGATCAGTTTGTAGTGGTGTTTATAGGATTACATCCTTGTGTATTCAAAGGATCGGGAAGACTATGATACACACACCTTCTAAGCACTAGAAACTCGAGAAAGGAACAAGACATGCAAAACTAAGCAAATGTGAATTTTGGTTGGGAGAAGTGTCTTTTCTTGGACACATTGTATCGGAAGAAGGATTTCAAGTGGATCCAAAGAAGATAGAGGTGATTATTGAATGGAAACCACCGAGAAATGTCACAAAAGTGCGTAGTTTCCTAGGATTAGCAGGTTACTACAGAAAGTTCAGTATGGTTTTCATGATCAGGGCTCTGATGACAAGATTGCTCTAGAAGAATGTGAGATTTGAATGGAGTGAAAAGTGTCGTTAGTTTTGAAAAGTTGAAAGTATTTTTAATCTGAGGTCTTGCCTACTCACCAACCTGTGGGTAAAGAATAAGTGATTTGGCTGATGCTTCATTAAACGGACTTGGATGTCCTTGGCGCAAGAGGGTAAAGTAGTAGCTATGCTTCGCAAGGCTGAAGCCGCATGAAAAGAACTACCCTATGCATGATTTGGAATTGGGCGCCATTGTGTTTGCATTTAAAATTTGGAGACACTATCTTTATGGAGAAAAGTGTTTCATCTACATCGATCACAAAAATCTTAAGTATTTTCCCTCACAAAGATAGCTTAACTTAAGACAACGTAGATGGATGGAATTGATCAAGGATTATGATTGTGTGATCGATTATCATCACGGGAAGGCCAATGTAGTAGCAGATGCCTGAGGTAGAAAGTCGCGATAAACGCTTCTCGAGCGTTGAATGCTCATTTGTCATTATCAGACGACGGTGCAATGGTTGTAGAATTGATAGCAAAACCGGATTTGTTAAATTGAGTGCTCGAGGCACAAAAGAATGATGAGAAAATTACAACAATTGTAAATCAGAGTAGAGTGAAAGATGATGCAATTTCATACTATCGAGATCGAATTGCGGTACCCAATAATGATGAATTGAAGAAATCCATTCTTAAAGAGGCACACAATGGATCTTTTTCTATGCACCCTGGTAACACAAAGATGTATCAGCATATAAAAACTTCATACTAGTGGTCCGGAATGAAAAGAGATGTATCGGAATTTGTGACCAAGTGTATGGTATGTCAAAAAGTGAAGGCAGAACATCAAGTTCCTTCGGGACTATTGTAGCCTATTAAAAATACCCTGAAAGGAAATGGGACCTAATCACAATGGATTTTGGTGGTCGAGTATCTGCGACGTAAATAATGGTCGACTTAGTTTGGGCAGCTGCAGACCACCGACTAAGCTCGCCCCTTCCTACAGTTGTAACCAACTATTCACTTAACAAGCTGGAAGAGCTTTACATAAGGGAAATAGTTCGGTTGCATGAGATTCCAATATCAATCATTTCAGATAGAGATCCGAGGTTCACCTCAAGATTTTGGGGAAAATTGCAAGAGGCTTTAGGCACTCGATTGAATTTCAGCACAATGTTCCACCCACAGAAGGATTGACAATCGGAAAGAGTGATCTAAGTGTCAAGATATATTTATAGTTTTCAGATCGATCATGAGGGTACGATGACATTCCTTTAGTTGAATTTGTGTACGATAATAGCTTCCATTCGAGTATTGGAATGGCGCCTTATGAGGCTCTCTATGGAAGAAAATGCAGAACACCATTGTGTTGGACTGAGTTAAGCGAGAAGAAGATAATTGGCCCCGATTTTATTCAAGGTTCAAGGAAAGTGAAATGATTGTAGAAAGATTGAAAGTGGTCAATGACAGGGAAAAATCTTATGCCGACATGAGAGTTAAAGGATATTCGATATGAGACTGAAGAAAAGTGTTTTTGAAAGTATCGCCTCGGGAAGAAGGTAATGAGATTTTAAAAAGGGCAAGTCGAGCCTCAGTTCATCGCCATATGAGGTGATAAAGAAAGTGGGCCCAGTGGCATATAAATTAGCTTTACCTCTAGAGTTGGAAAAGATTCATAATGCTTTCCATGTGTCAATGTTGACGAGGTACAGATCATACCCATCACATGTAGTCTTTTTGGAGACGATTGAGCTTAGACCGGATTTAACGTATGAAGAGGAGCTAGTAGAGATCTTGGCTCAAGAAGTGAAAGAGTTGCGGAAAAAGCAAATCCCATTGGTAAAAGTGCTGTGGAGAAACCACAAGACCGAGGAAGCCACTTTGGAAAGTGAAGAAGTTATGTGGCAACAATACCCTCAACTGTTTAATGAAGGTAATTTCGATGACCTAAATTCTTTTTAAGGAGAGGAGAGTTTAACGCCCTCGAAAATGCCCTACCGCTTTATAACATGTTCGTGGTTTAAAACACTAAATTACATTTTTCCGCAGTTTAAATGGCTAAAAACAAAAATGATAAAAACCTGCACTTATAGGAGCCAAACAAATTTGGTAAAATGTCAAATGGGACCTAAGGGTCATAAATGAATAATGTATGCCAAAGTATAAATGAATGAAATGAAGTGAAAATGAAGGTGAATGAAGCTTTAAAGTGAGAAAATTAGAAAATGGGAATTAGTGTGTAGCCAAACAAAGGCTTAGTGAAAGATTTGGATTAAAAGACCGTATATTGGTCTGAGAGACATTTTTTCCCTCATTCCTCTCATTCTCTCATCTCAACTCTCACGCATCGAACTCCCCTCTCAAACTCCCTATCTCTCCCCACACATTCCATTTTGAGAACCGAAAACCAGTGGAAATCGTCTCATTCTTCCAGCCGTTCATCTCTTGTCTAAGCCCTAACCGATTCGCACCTAAACCGACAAAACATAAGATGATCTATGGTAAAGCGTTTTAGTTAGGTCAAACAAAAAAAAAACTAGGGTTTTTCTCCCTTCTTGCAAGGTAAGTGTAACTCTAGTCTAGATACATGGAAAAGCTAGAGTATTGGCGTAGAATCAACCCTAACTGGAAACCCTAGAATGACCGACTGATATTTCCTTGTTTTTGCTATGTTTATGACTAAAACCGACTCTTTTTGGTTTGTTCTTCTTACTTCTCTCCTCATTTCAAGTTTTATGTTATTCCAAAAATAAATCTGCATTATTTTGTATGAACATGAATGTGTGCTCTGTTTGGAACCAAAAATTAGATGTTTTGAGGGTAAAGTGATCACCATCATCAAAAAATTGCATGTGTGTTCTATTAAGGACCACAAAGGACTGGATTTAAGTGTCATTAATCGTTTTCAAGAGGATTAAATATGAAAAAAAGGAAAAGAAAATGAAAAATAGAGAATGCGTAAAATTTTCTAGTATTCGCTAAAAATACGACTTTCATAATACCACCTTCAATCGGCCATAACTTTTCGGGGCCCGAACTCCTGCATTCGTGCATTTCCCAGACTCTATGGAACATTCTGAGTATAGAATTCTAACTATATTCCACTGAATGGAAATTGCCTCACATCTTTCTAAAAAAATTTGATTGTGTAGAACTAAGTGTACTAATTGCTTGGTTGTGTTAGTGTTTGCTGAGTTTTCCTTTCCCCTAATCCTCCAAGTGTAGTGAACCATGTGGGTGTCCCATAACCCACAAATAGGATTAAAAAATGAGGCATAACAATGCCTAAAAATTGTTATGGATTTTCTAAGGAGGAGGAATTAGGGAAAAAGAAAGAAAGAATGTATGGAAAAGGGAGTCGGATAGAAAGTAAATCTAAATAGAACTCCTAGAATACCTGACTAATAATATGATTGTTAATTGTATTGGAGTAGGGGTTGACGAGGAGGAAAGCCTAAATTGATCGAGATTCTAAGGATTGAAATCAAGTGCAACAAGCGTTTTGGTTTGTTCTTTGACTTCTTTGTTTCCATTTAGAGTTTGTTCTTCATTCAATCTCTTCTATTTCGTCATGTTTATCATTGTTCTATTATTGAAATGATATTCAATAATTGCATATTTAAGTGTTTTAATTGGATTTGAGGCAATTAATCAGGGAAATGATTTGCATATGAAAAATTGCATGAGTTTTGAAAAATGAATTATTTGTATATTGATGTATATACTAAATTGTATTTTGCTATGGATGATTTGAACGCCCTTAATAGAATGTTAACCGTTAAATTCAAGTTGAGGATAGATTGGTATACCAATAAGGGTCAAATTAGCAGTACTGTGAACGAACGTAATGATGTGTCACTCCGATCCGTAGCCCAGCGGGACAATATCGGTAGTGTTTACAAATTGATTTTAATAACTGGGCCAGAAATGCCTAACGGGACTGAGATCGTACTATAAAACAAAATGTTTTTATACCTACCACAACCCACAGGACCATGCCTGATTCCGCTTATCCTATGCAATCAAAGATAGGTTAAATTTAGTTTATGGGCAAATTGAAATGATAAGAAATTGTGAAATGCATTATTCAGATTTTAAATGATTTATTAAGAAAGTGCATATTTGGAATGATCAACAAACTCAGAATAAATGTATATGAAATGAATATATGTATTGTATTGCATCGTCATTCAAAAAGGCTAAAACATTGTTTAGAAAATTGCATGATTTATTAAATCAAAAGAAAAGATAACTATATAGAACCACTAAGCATGAAAATGCTTAGCGCGTTGTTTTATCATCACGCAGGTACCAAGAGAATAGGTACAAAGGCAAGGGTCGCTGAGATTCAGAGTCATCGTCAAAGCCACACGGAGGATAAGTAAAGCTCCGTCATATACATAAATGAATTTGATTTGACTATTTTTGTATTGAAACTATAATTCGAAAAGTGAACTGTGATTTTGTTTTTGTAAATGTTTTTGATATTGAAAATAATAATGTCCTATTGTATCAAGGTGGGAAATGGACCAAATGGGCATATAATGCCATATCGAACGAAGAAAATGCATTTAGAACAAAATGACGTGGGCCCTTTAAGTTAAAATGATGCTACATATATATGTTCATAAGGTTAATTATCCTTTACAAATGAGCATTTGAAATGTGTTCCTAATGAGAAATTGCAATTGATTTGAATGGTATCAAAGCACAAGTAGCATGAGCCATTTATATTGAAAACTATTTGTATTTGTATTTGTAACGTGTTTGAATATATCGTAAAGTAAAGTACCGGGTAGCGCGACGTAATGTTACAGCATGTCAATGCCATGCCTCATATGTGATGAATGCCATATGGACACTTAACTCATGCATTAAACCATGTATCATGGACAACTATATTACATGCATATAATTTCAATCCAATAATCATTACAATGTTGATACATAACACATATATCAACATTCAATCAAGCAACAATATCCAAGCATGTTATTACAAGGGCAAGTAATAACATCCTTCACCTTCAAGACCCATTTTGGCATGTGTGATGCCCATAAAATAGTCCACACAACCGCTCGTAATCAAGCCATATATGGCCCCAAAACAGGCTCCAAGCCTGGCCATAACCCGGCCATAAACAGGCCATGATAGGCCTCAACCTTCGCCTAGGCGAGGCAGAACACAGCTTGAAAGCTAACCTCAGGATCACTTAGGCGAAGCCTCCTTTCGCTGAGGCGAAGCTTACCTTGGCCTAGGTGAAGAACGTTGGGTTTTGGGCATTGTTCTGCCCAAACATACCCTTAGCACGTCCTACCATTTTAACCCAAAAATCAGTAAAAAAATGGAGACTAAAACCAAAGTATGAAGAATCTTTACCTCGTGGAGCGTTGATGAGAGGCTAGGAAGCCTCCTAAACCCGACAACTTCGATTTCCCTGAATTTCCCTCCTTGGATCTTTGATGAAACCTCTTGTTCTAGGTACCTTATGCCCAATTTCGGCCGATGATGAACTGTCCTTAGCTCGACGAAATCCTACCAACGAAGCTCCGTTGATCGAGGAGAGAAGCTTGGTGCTCTTTCCCTCCTCTCCCTTCTTCTCTACGACAAAAAAAAGGAAAATGGGCTCTCTTATGCCCTAATCCCACTTTTGTTCTAACTTATCCTTAAGCTAAAGGGGTGGCCCACGTCGCGCCACATGTCCACCCTTACCCGAGTCCGTCTCTGGCCCGTAACAATTTTTTTTGTCCCAATTCAAGTTCAATCTATTTTAACTGAACTTTACACTGCATTTCCCCAAAATATCAAGCTTTTGGGGTTCACTTGTAAAACCCGAGAAAATTCACCTTTTCTCTCAGAATTTGAAAATCCGAAACAGCCTCAATAGGAAAATTTGGCATTTTCTAGATTCCTGATGATGAAATGTGACTTTATCGCCAATCGTCTCGCAAAATCTAGCTACTACGTTGAATCGTCAAATTCTGAGACATTTGGAATTTCACATTTTTCGAGGCATTGAGAGTAACGAGTGACACCTGGCACTTGTTTGGAGGGCTCACATTGAGCCACATGTCAAATGGAGAGCAAGTCAAACACAAGTCTAAGTGGGACCCATGTGTGACATGTGTCACCACTTGATAGAAGGAAATCTCAGTTATGGATAAAGGATAAGGAAATCCATGAGCTATCAGAGATTGACATGTTGCGAAGATGAGGCCTCACACTTGACTTTGACCAAACAAATTGGTGGGGAGGGAAAAAAGAGAAAGGAGAGAAGAGAGAAAGATGAGAGAAGCTCCAATCTCTCACTAACATCCAATACTTAAGATCGATAATACATCGTGCCAAGAACTAAGATCATCCGCTTCAATAAAGGCTACGTGGATACTGAAACACTAGATTTCAGGATTCAAGTGAAGGGTTTGGGAAATCAAGGGTTTCAGTTTAGAAATGTCCACGACTTCCTAGAAAACTCTATACTTCAAGAGGTAGGTTCCTTCCTTACTTTGGTTATTTTCTACTTTAAGGGTCAGGTGGTTGTATTCTCATCCTAAAAGTGGGATGTTTGAAGTTGCATTTTTGAACTATGGGAAGTTTTCATCTATTTTTTTTGATCCCATGCATTACCTGGACTTTAGGACTAGTTTTCGGGTGGGAAACAAAGGGAATTTAGCCTTGTGTCCCTCACGTAAATTGTAGCCACATCAGTGAACTTGATGTTAGGCTTTTGAGTTACCCAAATCAGACCTCGATATCTCAAGTTATGGTCCGTTTACACGGAACGACTCCAATGGAAAGTCCTGGTCCTACGTTTGTCCGACCCGCCTGTCCCCGCTGTGTTTTTCTCCGGATGCCTGGTCCACCAGGTTTGTGTCGCCAGTTTGTTCGGGCCCAGGTTTGTCCAGCCTAGGTTTGTCGTGCTGAGTCCGGTCCAAACAGTTTGTCCCCGGTTGGGTCCGTCCCTCGCTAGGTGAAAGTCCGGGGTCCGGCTGGGTCTCGACTATTCAGGCGGGAGGCCCCAACCGTATGGCCATAACTTCTTCTTCATCTCGAACTCCGTTTCGAGTGCTCTGCATTCTTATGTAGCTACCATTGTCAAGAGATTCTTACATGTTCCCCCGCAGGAGGATAAAAGAGGGTGATCATAACTTTGCTGAATTCTATGTTTTACACCGAATGTGGAGGTTGCTTGGTTGTGTCGATGTGAATAGCTGGGTTTTGACATGACCATTGCATGGGCATGTTGTAAAGTTATCATATCGTAGGAATAGCCATGAGTTAGCATAAGGAAGGTTGTATGACATAAATTGTTTAGTCAAAGATTGATGGATGCTAATATTCTTGATAAAATATCTACATATATACATTGACATGAAATATATGGAACTTATATGCTTGCAATATATAAGCTGGTATGGTACTGACATGAAGTACGATCGATGAGAATGGTTCATAGTGCGCATCATACATGTAAAATGAGAAATTGCAAAGGACACAGCTACTGCATATGCATGGTAACACGCGCTCGCGTTGAGTCGGGTGTGGGTGCCTAGAAACGATTAATTCACCATTCTTGGTGAGCTCAAAACGGACAGCGTCCAAATGAGACTCACGGTGGTATAAAATGAAAAATGAATAAATATATATACTTGTGTTGGGGAGTAGAAAGATGGGGTAGATCCTCTCTCTCAGCAGAAAGACCCAATTTATATGCGCAGTTAGACATGATCAAGCCGGCGGTGAAAGTTCAGAACATAAAATGAAGGCGTACGACAATCTTGTGGTGAGCCCCAAAAAATGACGTAGCACATAAATAAACACACGAAATTTGATGATAATTCAAATGAGTATCGAGGTCAGTCGACGAGTCAAGTTCGGGTGAACACCAATGACTGTTTTTTTTTTTCACACCTTAAAGCATGTGAGGGAGTCGGTGAGGACTTGATACATGGGACATGGTGGGACGCACTTCATTCATTGCATGTAGAATTCCATTCTAAGTTTGCATAATCTTGATTGGAATGTGCTTCTTTCTTTAGTGACGTGACCATTGCATGTGCACTTAGTCAGAGGCAAATTCTTCGTAGAAGCCCACTGGCATTACCACCCGGTCGTGGGATCCTTCGTGCACAGTCCGCTGCAAGCGGCCGACCCGCATATGGGACCGCATATGGGATGAGAGCAGAATGGTTTGTTTTTGTTTTGTTTTACCCCATTATATTCGAAAGACAACTAAAACATGTACACCTTTCTATCAAAGGGACTGTAGCAGACTCGATTATAGCTCAATCATATATTTTTGTATATCAAGGGAATTAAATATGTGAATGGGTCTCTATATATGAGATATCTGAGTGTGATAATTGGGGCACCCAATATCCATAGGGTTTCACTGCTGATTCGTTGTCATCAGACTTCGAGATATGGGCGTCACATCACCGACACCCGACACCCCGAAAATCGCGTGGAAAATTCTACTGCCTAGGAATTTAACAAAATTTTGTTGCAACTAGATTTCACAAGACGACTTTAGAGAAACCTCAGAAAATTAGAAATTTTCAAAATGGAAAATGATAATAATAATAATAAATTGTCATAATGGTTCAGTGAAGCTTCAGAAAAATTCTCTAGGATGTGACGCCCACTCTCGGGGTCCCACACCACCACAACTCATGAAATACCTGTGTCTCATATCATGAGACCCATACATGAGTAAAATGGCCACATT
The DNA here is from genome assembly GCA_016808115.1 of Tetrastigma voinierianum. Lineage (NCBI taxonomy): Eukaryota > Viridiplantae > Streptophyta > Magnoliopsida > Vitales > Vitaceae > Tetrastigma > Tetrastigma voinierianum. The sequence continues at coordinate 198,752 of JAEQBH010001761.1, forward strand.
GGCCCATACATCCATACTCACAAAAATGTATATTTTATACAAAATGAGTTAATTTACAATTTTCCAAAACTTGGTCTTTTACCCAGATTTTTACAAAATACATAACAAGGCCATACATGCAATATTTCTTCATCTCTACACCTCGATGTCCATCCCCAGTGAACCTTTCGCACTAAATAATTTTTCCATTGTGGTGAGCAATGCCCAAGAGGTCAATTGTCCTACGGGTTACTCCCCACCTAAGTGCACATGTAATGACAATCAAACACATTCAAGTAAAACATATATGTTCCTACTAAAATGTCTACATGAAATGGATGTGAATGTGACTCACCCTTTCCCACTTTTCTAGCCCTCACTGACTTCCTCACGCATGCCTAAGCAAGAGTGAGAAAACATCGTTTTCAAAACAAAATGTTTTTGTTCTAGAAAACATACTATCGAGTTTCGCTAAAATCTTATCGACAACGCTCCGAGAATTGTCGGGTAATTCCTCCTAAATGGGCTACGCCCTCCGACGTGAATCAAGCCGACAAACTCTCCAAAGCAATTCTTCTCGAAAATCTTCCTCAAATTCCTCAACCATTTTCATTTTTCTTTCATGTTATGCACTCACACCTAATTTTCTAGGTTACCCCGTTGCATATGAAATGCATTATGCCATTTTCATCCAACACATGCCATTATATCAATCACATATTAACAAAATTACATACATACCACACGTTATTTATTCACACATCAAAATTAAATTCACATAGTTAATTAACAATTCAATTCCAATGGCTCACACACAATTATATTTCATATAATTCAAACATCATGTTAGCACATTAAATTCCATGCATTAACATATTATTTTCCACACAATTCAAGCCATTCATTTTAAGCAAATTCACATGGACGCTGTCCAACACGCACCCGGGACTATTTCACAGTCCCTAAAAGGCAGGGTTGGGTCCTATGGACAGCCCTCATCAACCTCGGGTTCCACTTCTTGAACCAAACTGCGGGCCATTTTCGCCTCACAACACCCAAACCACACCTAACACACAAGAGACATGAACACACAAACAGTCCATGGACTATCCAAAACGGGTCTCAAATTTCCAGCAAGCAGTCCCAAATTTTTGGGACTAATCAAATTGCCTCTCATGACCTCATACCATCCAAACCATTAACAAACTCTTAAACTGAATAAACTGCAGAGAAGACTTCACCTTGAAGCTAAACCCAATAAACAAGCTGCTGCGGGCACTTTATTTCTCGCTCACTGCATCCGACGGCGCTTCGATCGGTCGGGAATTCTAGAGAGAATGTAGAGCCTCTCTCTCTAAAAATCCCCTTCCTTTCTTCTCTCCTTCTTCCTTTCTTCTCTAACTCCTCCTCCTAAACTGCAGGGAGGAGAGAGGAGTCAAAATTTTGTCCTCCACTCGCCATGTCAATTTTCTATCTGGCCATGGGATTACACCTTATCCCTTATCCACCCACTTTGGATTTTCATCCAATGGCATCATGCCATGTGTCCACCCATGGCCCACACTTGAGCTCATGTTTGACTAATTCTGCACCTGACACGTGGCACACTATGAGCCACTCAAAATGTGCCAAGTGTTCAACACTACCCCCGTTGCCTTTAAAAACGTGAAATTCCGACTGTCTCAGAATTCACGAAATTCGACATGGTAGCTAGATCTTGCGAGACGATTCCAACGATAAAGTTCGTTTCATGATCCGAGATCTAGAAAAATTTCGGATTTTTGACCGAAATTACAATTTTACCCTTTTTGAGAAAATTAGGATTTTCTCAGGGTTTCACACTAGATCTCAAATGACGAAACAGACTGCTCCATTAAATTTGTCTCGCGAAATCTAGTGACCTAGAAAAATTTCGTCGAATTATGAGACAATCAAAATTTTTTGCGATTTTCAGGGTGATAAGTCACAAGGATCTTGGTGACGAGATTTTTACTTTAAAATATCTAAGTTAGAAAATAAATTGAACCGAAAATAAATAAATTTTTGTGGGGTGCACGGACCGACGAGTGATGGACACACATGATGCAATGTGAGCTATGTGTCCAAATAAAATAAAAATAAAAATAAAAAGAATTAAGAAAAAAGGAAAATAAGATAACAGAACAAAAAAAGTAAAACAGAAGGAGGGCCACATTTTGGAGGAAATGGGAGGTGCGTGAAAGGGGAAGAAAAAAAAAGTTTTAGAGAGAGAAGTTCTAGCTTCTCTCTAATATTTACGGAAATTGGACCATAGGATTTCATTGGAGCAAAATGCAAAGTCGGTCCATGTGAAACCCTAAGAAAATCCAATTTTCTGAAAAATAGCAAAATGGTAATTTCGGTCAAAACCCGAAATTTTCTAGATCTCGGATGATGAAACAGACTTCACCGTTAGAATCATCTCGCGAAATCTAGCTACTTCACATCGACCTCGTCGACCCTAACTACTGAATTTCACGTTGAGGCATCTAGAGGAAACATGATTACTTGGGATTTTATGAGTGGCTCAAGAGGTACCACGTGTCTTGGGAAGACATCGGGTCAAACATGAGCGCTTCCGGCGGCCCATGAGGACAAATGGCACCTTTTGTAGGGTGGATGGAAATCTAAGTTAGATGGATAAGGATGGGGTAATCCTAAGAGTCAATGGAAAGTGACACGTGGTATCGAGAGGACTTTTCTTCTCGACTCACCTGTACTCAATGTCATAGGAAAGCAAAAGAGAGAGAAAAGACCAAACGACAAAGAGAGAGAAAAGAGAGGGATTTTAAATAGAGAAGCTCTACCTTCTCTCTAGATTTCCTGGTGATCGGTCCAAACTCCGCGAGACAAGGGTTAGCCGCTTCCCTGCACTGCAAGGGCTACGTGTGGGTACTCAATGAGGAGTTTCACAAACCCTGGCAAAGGGTTTTTCTCTACTTGTTTTACTCCTTTGGCTAAGGGTCATTTTAATGGATGAGATTTGTTAAGGCCCGGATGGTCGTGGTTTGGTTCCAAAAGACTGGACCGGAGCGAAGAAATCCCTAGAGTGGTTTCTGATAGTCCACTGACCGTCAGGCGTTCAGGTGATGTCACAAGGCTATTTCCATGAGTGAATAACATGCTGATTGTGATTTTGTGGGTAGTCCCAAGATGAACTGTCGGATTGTACATTAGCCCATGTGAGCTAATCTTATGTTATTGCTATGAATAAATAACATGTGTAGGTTTTGTTAATATATGCATGCCTAGTATATTAACATGGATTGTATGGAATGTGAATTGAATGTTTTGTAAAAGTATCAAGATGAGCACTTAGGTGGTGAGTAACCTAAATAGAAAATTCCAATACCGGGCATTGCTCACCCTCACAAGGGAATATATTTATTTCAAAATGAGGAAAATCTCAGATGGACTAATTCGAGACCTTTAGAGAGGCTAAGGAATGGCCAAGCTGACCTTATTTCCGTATTTTGTAAATTCCGGGAGACGACCAATTTTTGCGGTAAATCAGAATTACACAACAATTGTAAACAAACTCTTTTTTGTATAAGATATGCATTTTGTGTTGTATGGATGTGTGGGCCCGATTATCAGCTATGTTACAAGATGTATGGGTCTCATAGATATGAGACACATAGATTTTCCGTGCCGATGTGGGAGTCAACAGACACCCCAGTTTTGGGGGCTACATCTTGGCATCGTAGCTACAAACGATTACCTTTGGGAGCCTCGTGGGCGGTAGAGCCAGGGTATACAATACCTAGGATTCGATGGCACGGGTTAGATCATGCATCCATTGTGCATTTTGATGAATGAATCATGATGATCGCGCATTCGTATGCTCGGGTGAATAGCATAGGAAAAAGCGTTGAACACTAGGTCGAGAAAATATAACCTTAATGTCGAGAAATTCAAAGTGCACGGTCCTAAAATAAGCCGGAAAAGCTACATCGCTCCGCTTGAACATGATCAAGTGTGTTAGAAATTCGAAAACATTCAGCTTTTTGGTAATAAGAAAAAGAGTTAAAATTAAACTCTTAGATTTGTGAACTTATTTACGCCAATTGTTAGCTACCGCATCCAAGAGGTGGCCGGGTTACTGGAAGAAAACAAAAAAAAAATTTTATGCAAGGAAGAAGTTGGAAAAGCTACTCCGCTAATTTGGCGCCAGTCACGACTCTAGTTTCGAGGTCATGACACGCAGGGCACCACAGCGTAGTATGGTTACGCCGAGCGCCAAGAATTCCACTTTATTTTGGTCCCAAGTCGCGACCTAAATTTGAGGTCATGACATGGTTGAGGCTACGACTGGTTAGCTTTGGTCGTGACATGAATTTCATGTCGTATCAGTCGATAGTTCGAGGTAAACACTTAGCTTTCGAGGTCGCGACCGTTCAATTGAGGTGCCGCAACACCCGGCCTTTATGTTGCGACCGCGGAACAGTATCGGGCAGGGAAAGCCATTCGGGGTCGCGACTCCGAATTTTCACGCGCATTGGCCGAGATGGGTAGGACTTGGTCAAGGCGGTACCAAGAAAAGGAGGTCGCTATGTGTTAGATCAAGTGAGGTCACGACCGCTTTCGAGGTCGCGACCGGTCCGTTTACCAGGTCGCCGACCGTTTTCAGGTCGTGACCGTTTGCTTTGTCATGGGAAAGGAGTGGTCGCGACATGGGATTGATGTCACGACCTGGCTTGGTCGCTTCAAGAGGTCGCGACTGAAAGTGAAGTCGCGACTAACCGGGTCATGGTGAAAAACTATATTTTAAAATCTTCCTAAATTATTTCCAAAATCTTTAAAACTACACATAATATTTTTCAAAGAACAATCAAGATTTTAAAAGAACAATCAATCGTCATCAACATATTTTTTAAATTATTAATTATATATTCTATTTTAATTATATAAAAATAGATAAATATAATAATTATTTTTGGGTCAATGATAATAATAAATGTTTTATCATAATAATTTTATCACTTCTATTTTTATCATATATTACTACAAAGTTATACAATTATTATACAAATATTTTTTCATTTTATCATAAGAATAAAGTTAAACAAATATGTTAATTGGAAGCATATAAAAACAAACAACTTAATAATTAATAGAAATAATATTAAAAAACAACTTCTCATACTTAATATTATTAAGCCTAATTAGCTAAATAAAATTTATTCAAAGATTAAGTAAAAACAAAACATCATTTTAGTTTTTGTAAGAAAATAAGAGAATTGAGTTCGTTTTTGTAAGAAAATAAGAGAATTGAGTTCATGTGAATCATATAAAAATACTTTTTAATTATAAATATTTTATTTCCAAAATATAAGAGGTATGTAATATTTATTTTCCAAAATATTTATGGGTCCGAAAATGCATCCTCACGATCTTCTCAATTTCAACGTTAGTATTGACTAATTTTCCTAATATTATGAAAATATAAGAGGTATATAATATTTCCTTGATTATGTAGTCATTATTTTCTTTGATTATATGGCTGTTATATAATTTTTTTATTTATTAAGTACGAAAATATAAGAGGTATGTAATAGTTGATTTTCTTATTATTGAAGAATTTTCCTATTTGGTAAGAAAATATGAGAGGTATGTAACAGCCTCAAGATCTTATCAATTATTTTCTTTAATGGAAAATGAGATTTAATGTTGGGTATCCACTAATTTTTCTATTGTAATATTTCCTAGATTATGTAGGTGTGTTATTCTGGATTATGTAGTCCTTATGTAACTTTTCTATTTATTAAATAGAAAAATATAAGAGATATGTAATAATTGATTAATTATCTTCTTGTTGAACAATTTTCCTATTTGATAATAAAATATGAGTGTGGTCTCCTGAATTCTGAGAGTCGATGGATCGTCGTGGCATTCACCAATTAACAGCAATATGGTAGCAACCTGCAAAACAAACACGAAGACGAATGGAGTGGATCCGTCATTTCTCCGATGGCGTAAGTTAGCCTTTTCTCGAAGATTCGAGTCATAAGCAACTGTTGCATTAGAATGCGCATCTTCTTTGGTGTGATTTATTTCCTTTTATGGGAGGAGATAGGAGATCCAACTTCTTCCGGATAGTGGACCCATTTCTTCCCGATCTAGGGGAAGAGACGATTTTCCCTAATGGTAGGAGAAGTTGGCTCTTATTTAAAAGAGATTTGTTTCCTCAGGTGTAACGCTTCCTGATAGGACACTATCGAGAGTGTTCTCATTCGTCAGAGGCTAATGGGTCGCTCACAGGCGAACTCAACAGAAGATGCAGATCCTACAACTCGCCGGGAGAATCGCACTCGAGAAAGTGCAAGCGCCCGAGAAAATCGAGCCGTCCCCGGCTATGAAATCCCTCAAGCGCCCGGCGGAATATCACCCGCACCTACGGGTCGGCCATCGGCGGGCTCAATCTCCCGAGATATCCGCGGGGCGTCGTCCGACATTTGTGGGCCAACCGTTCTCGCTTTTCCCCTTGATACCCGACGGCTGGCTCCGCTACGGGGGTCAGCCTAGGCCCAAGGCAGCAGACCCATTGTCGCCCCTCTTTCCTGCTAAGGAGGTGTAAAACCTTCCCTACCGGGAAAAAGAGTAAGGTCACCGTCGTGATTACAGGGGCCGTTTATTAATGTCATTTCAGTGTCAATTTTGTAACTTTTATGCAATTGCATCAGGAGTACGTCGATCTACTCTTGATCGCATCCTGAGATATGTGAAACTGCTATAAAAAGGAGAGAGCGACGAAGTTCGTTATCTCACTGGTTATCCAAGTTTTTCTGGTAGAGAAAAGCATTAGATCGATGCTAAAGTACCAGGCCGGGCGGACTAGAGGATGTGGATAACACATCAAGCTGGCCATGCCGTCCGGGCATGGGTTTATCAGGGACTATATGGATTGAGCGGAGTTGAAAATGTTCGGGGAGGCGTTTGGGTGGTTCTAAAACTTGAATGGCAAATTTCAAGATCGTGGCACCCTCGTTAAACTCCTTCCCGCGTTTGGTCGTTTTCGATCACTGCCCCCATTTCTCCCTCCTTCTTAGCCTCCTCGCTGGGTGGCGGCGCTGAGGATTTCCGGTCCCTGCCCCGCCCCATCACCATCTCATTCCACATAGCCAGGCTTTCGTCCCTGCTCACCCCATCACCACCTTCTTCTTTTTGGCCTCATGACATCTTGTCCTCTATCCGAAGATTCACGCTTCACCCCCTTCGCACGCCTTATAAGCGTGAATGTATCGTAAAACATTACTGAGTCAACAAGGTCGCTATGTACTACCAAACACCTTTTTTGGTGATATTAATAAAACTGTAGTTCCTTATCATTTTTGTGCCTTATTGCGATTATGTACTAGTATTCTATAATTTTATCTAAATACGGCTGCTCGGCCATTACTAATTAGCTAATGGGTCGGTTTATGAGGCTGAGAGGAAGGTCTTTGTCAGCTCCATCGTAATCTACCATGCCTCAGTAAGGCATGAACCGTCACACTTGGCTTAGATGTCAGGCAGACGACGGTCAGATAAATGCGGCCACATACCCTAGGTGGAGGCATATTAGATAGGCATCATTAAGTCAGACTCCATTTTGCGTGTCGCTTCTCGATTTATCTTCCCCTCTTCGTACCAACTCTGCTCTTCTCGTCACATTCCAGCGGTCTCATAGTAGCATGATTTCACTCCACATGTACCTTACATCAAGCCGACAAGGATAGCCTCACAGTGACTTATCACAGTAAGAACTCCGGAAGAGAGAGAGTCTCTACCGATTTTGCTCTAGCATTGTCACTCTGCCAGTGGTATTTTTACCTACTTGTTATATGCCTAGTGGCCCAATATTCACCTTTTCCCTCTCCTTTGATATGTCAAGGTAATGGTGAGGGCCTGGAGGAAATCTTCACTGAGCGGTCATCTGCACACCACCCCGAGCGAAACCTTCTGCAAGCAACATCATTGCGCCTATGACGATGGAGGAACTAAAGATGTATCATGAGGTGCCTCGATAACATCGACCTCTGGCTGGATAGAGGGCACGAGTCCATGTCGAGCGGGAACACAATGGTGTGTTTTTTACCGTGAACATCTATGGGCGGACCAGAGCCCGCGCTTCGCCATAGTCAAACAATTTACATTTTACCCGCGCCGCTCGCCTATACATCCCCAACGTGATTCGCATTCCATCGGGTCATACGCACGAACCATTCAGACTCATCTCTCGATCTCACGTCAGGAGCTTTTATCATTTACCTTTTAAACATGGTCGTGTGGCCGATGTCCATGTGCCGCTTTGAGCCCAGACTTCGACAGAACGGGTTCTCGACTCGCCAAGACGGAGGCGAATGGGCGTTATTGCGAAGGGGTCTCGATGAAACACCGGTTCCCCTCGGTTTCCATTTAACGCAACTCATCCCGCCCTTCCCAGTCCGCAGCTATGACGCTTTAGTCCGTGTTCATCCCGGTGTTATGATGTACTAATCGGCTGTTACGCATGTAGGTAAGGCTCGGGAGTGGAAGCGTCAGAATGGGTGGAGAAGTTTGCATTCGTAAGATTCGGCTGACTTTTAGAGATTTGAAGGGAGCGCCATTACAAGTTCTCGCTTACCCAGAGAATATATCTACCGTGAGAACAACCTGGGCCTTTATAATCCTTCCGCTATCCCCATCGCTTCAATGTCGCGGGAGGGGGAGTACTGCGTTGAAGGATGCAATGACGCCTAGCCTAAAGAAATGGGCACACTTCGGGATTTGATACCAAGGCATCGAAGTCGGGTGCAACCCCAGAGTGCATCAAGATCGCTCGCTTCTTCGCCGGTTCATTCCATCCCGCCGCCGGTCGGGAAGCTAGTGGGTGTGGTCCTGAGCGCATCCTCCCACACGCAGTAGCCAAAACCCGCCCCTCGAGCGTGAAAAGATTAGCGGAAGCGCGCTTGCTGCCGGAAAGCACCCGGCCCAGTCCGAGAACTTTGTACTGTCTCTAATTCACTCTGACCATCCTGTGATTTAGAGGAGGAAGAGCAGATGGAGAGGACGACGGGGTTGCTTGATCGATATGCCACCCGGAAAAGAAAGCAAACAGGTGTTCGAAAGTGGGGGAGTCGACTCGAGCCAATCACACCAAGGATCAAGTCATATCGACGGTGAGTCTGGGGACCGGGCAAATACCACCCCGTTCCCGACCGGGGCTAAATAATCGGGCTTCGAGGCCAGATCAACCCGACATCGGAGCAGGATGATCTCACCTCCACAAGCGCTTCAAATAATCCCGCCTTCAGATCAAAGCGAGGGGTCACAAAACAGATCGGAGTTCATGCGGTCCGGCCTGCCTAGACCCAAACAGCCGGACCAAGTGATTACCAATAACTACATTCCTCTCTCAAATTCCCCCTGTAGTAGATATCGCCCTCGGGAGGAAATAAAAAGACTGCGCTACGGGAGCCTTTCATCATGGAGAGAGTTCGCGCCAATCAGTTGAATGGATTTGCACCGCCATGTATCGGGTACAGTGGCGCCAGGCATGGGCCTTCATGAAGCTTATACCGCTCCTCGCCCCTCGCTTCTACCCCGGCGAGATTTTTTCATCAATGATGACGGGATACGTGTCCGTAACCGCAATTTGCTCCATTCTACCGAGCCGTAAGATAGGTTATTCATTCAAGCATTTTAGCATTAATACCCTTCTTTATTAGTTGCCAACGGGTTCTTTTACAGCCGCGGATCGCCGGCCCGTAATATGGCAATTCGCTATCACGAGTTCGAAGCCGCCAGTGGGACGCCTTGTGTCAGGTTGCTCATAGGGGCGGTATGGCGGAGCTGGAGTCGCAGATTGCTTCATTGAAGCGTCAATCGATACATGTCGTCGCTTGGAGCTGGAAGCTAAAGAATCTGCGGAAAGAGCTGCCCGGGCCGAGGCTGAGAGGGATACAGCGCGCCATGAGGCGGCGATGGCCAAACTGACGACTGAGGGAGCCCTTAATACCGCACGAGCTGTTCTGGGTTCGTAATTGCTTGGTACTCATGAAGAGGCTCGTCGAAAGGCGGAGTTTGATCATGGAACCGCCAGAAGCATCGGGCGCCATAGGCTCGCAAGAAGGCGTGGCAGTGGTCAATGATTCGTAAAAGAAAATTTATCCGTTATAGAGCGCCCAGAGTCACAAAGATGACTTCTGGCCGCCGGAGAAGGTCAATGGCAGGAAATTATGGAGGTCGCGCTTGATCTGCCGTGATACGCTTTAATTACGCGTTATGGTTGTTGCGCTTGTTTCACAACATCATGTGAGTGTTTCAAACCCGATGGCAATGCCGAACCTTCAGCCCGCTTATCGCTGATTTCTTGTTAACTCGCCGCCTCGCGCATTGGTCGCTTCTTCTTGGATCCTCAGAGTTGTTAGCTGAGAAGATCGTCAATAATAGTCCATCTACACGCCATGAGGAGGTGCTCTTCCAACGGAGGCAGCTTCTTCTGGGACGTCCTGACGAGTAGAGCTTTTAAGTTTATAAGCCTTGTTTTAAAGGTTCATTAAGTACCAAACAATTTGCTTTTTTTCTTTTCGACTCCTACTCATTTTGTTTAATGTTTATTTTGAATACATATGTGACTAGTAAGAATTTTTCCACAGAGCATTAGGTAAATTTAATCGATTGACGTTGGTCGGCAAAGTTGAACTCCGCGCCGCCGCATTCTGTAATCGACCATCCATATGTGATTCAGGGCCGGGCCGCAGGCCGCGGTAATCGCATCGCCGTGCTTAGACCGACCAACGATACGACCAGGCTGTCCGTGCCGCATTTAATCGCGCTCGCTTGTAATCGACCATCCGCATGTGATCTATGATGGGTCAAGGTGTCGCTGAATCCACGCCGCTGGACTTGCATCGACCGCAACAGATGTAACTGCGGTCGGGCCAGCAGTCTGAACCCGCCACCCGCCAGAATCGACCAGATTGAATTGTGAAGATACGCCAGTAGTAGATAACAAAGACATTCTTTTATTGATAATACCTTTTTAGGTGCATGGCATTCCACATTCTAGGTACAGGAGTTCCATCTGCTTCTGGGTTTGATAAGGATGTGACCTCTGTTCCCGAGGCCTCGACTACGCACTGCCTTCCTTCCCCGCTAGGCCTGGGAATCCCTGCTGTGGGGTCCTGCATTTCAAAAAATTTCCGCAAAACTAGATCACCCGGCTGGAACATTCGAGGCTTTACTCGTTTGTTATAAGAGTTCACCAAGCGACGCTGATAGGAAGCCATTCGGATTGCTGCCACTTCCCGCAGCTCATCACTAGTGTATAATTCTTTGATCATGGATTCTTGTCTACCGGATCAAAATACAGCGGCCAGTAGGTAGACTGATCTCGCAGGGATAATCTGCCCATCCCATAGGTGAGTGCGGCGGAGACTGTAGGTCTTTCGCCGTGGTCCTCAGATGCCCAGCACCCCGCAATTCCTCCACCCATTTCCCTAGCAGACCCAACTGCTGGAGGGCAGCGCATCAGGTCTTATTAGAGCTTCGGCCGCTATCGCTTGAGGATACCGTGCGGGAGATACCCTCATTTTCGCCTTCGGAAAACCTCGACATACCCGCCGTCGGAATCATGTCTGCGATCCATATCACGATTGTTCTCGAGATGCCGAAATCGATGACAATGTTCTTCCGTATGAACCGGTGACATCTCCTGGTTTCCTACAGACGCGAAGGCTTCCTACTATCCATTTGGTCAAGTAGTCACACTCAGTAACAATTTCTTCATAAGCTGGGGCTATGAATGGCCCACAACATCAATCCCCATTGTACGAACGGTCACTGCCAGGAGATGGAAAACCAAATCTCAGACCAGAGATCTCAAACGGAGACACCAGTCATAGGTCACATTTCACGAGTCAGACAAAGATCCGACTTCATAGTCGGGCCGCATTCCTCGCAGGTGAGCTCCTATGAGCTACCGCTCTTCCTCCCTTGCAGTGTGGTTTCCGGTGATATACCTTCATGTAATCTCTTGTACCAACACATATCGCCTTGTTCGAGTTAGGTATTTCAAGTACGGGTCCGCAGGACGGCTTATATAGCTGCCCGTCTACTTTAGAGAACCCGTGGATCGAATCAATTTTGTGTGTTTATTTCTCAATATCCGTAGTTCCCCGTGGGCTATGTAAAGCAAGCCAGATGGATCATCTAGACGGGGAGCCTCAGATCGGGCTTACTCGGGGTATGCAAGATGGATGCGCTCGCTTTATAGTAAATGGGGAGGTATATCGCTTCTCATCGCAAAGAAGCGGCAATAGCGCAGTGCTGCACGTCCTCTGCCGCGGTCCCCGTGGGAACATGTTCAAGCCTCTAGGTCGAGAGGGTACTCAGTTTCTGTTTGCCAAGCACATTTCGCCATTCGGCTCCTCGATCTAAATTTCATCACTTATCCTACAACCACCGCGAGTCGTCAATTGTAGGAGGTCAAGCCGCACTCCACGCGAGGGCGAGTTCAACTCCAGCGATCAAGGCTTCATACTCTAACTCATTATTAAAGGCATCGGCTAAATGAATCAAGAGCCCGATCCTTTCCCCTGCAGGGAGGTTAAATGTGGGCACTGACACCGCGCCCCCGATTGCTCAGAGCCCCATCAACGCAGAGGTCCACCGCACCCCTGCTTAGGCGCATCAGGCCGCAGAGTTCTGCAAGGAAATCGCCAAGACTCGCTTCCTTTATTGAAAGCCCCGCTTGCAATCGTATTTCACATTCACTCAGTTCCATCGCCATCGAAATGGCCTTCTCCGGATATCCTATTATCGACAAGGCTCTGAAACAGACTGCTAGCAACTACTACGTGACGGGCTTCTGGAAGTAATAGCTTCCGGGCGGCCGCCGTAGGGCTGGCGCTTTGTTCAAGGTGGTGTACCATTTCTCGTGACGCTTAGACTCATAACAAAAGAATATTGGTCGCACTCTGCATCCTCGCACTTTTTAAATACGGCAAGACAATGACAATTTCTCGTCGCAAGGCAAGATGGGAGCGCGGCCTCGCGTCTCCCGTGCCACAAGGATTAGGGGCTCAGAAGATAATAGTTTCGATCGCCATCACTTCACGTTCTGGCCGCATTCCTCATCCCACTTAGCCCGACCGCTCCCCTCGTGGTAGTGAAAAGTGGTTTCAACTGTCGGGGTCGAGATAAACGCCATGCATCGCTAATCACCGCCGCTTGTCGGATCTTTTCTTAGAAGTGGGGGCTGGCGACAGCAAGATGGCCTTTAGTCAAGCAGGATTTTGCCTCTATTCTCTTGTGTTACCATAAATCCGAGGACCAACAAGACTGACCCCAATGCGCATTATAGTGGGTTGCTTTCATGCCATATTCCTGAGGAGATCATGCTCGCTGTAGATGAGTGACAAGATCCAGTAATCGTTTCGATTTCCTCACCAAAGATATCACAATATAAACCTCCATGGTATCATCGAGTTGCAGGGTCTAACATTTTACCAACTCCATATATGGCCCTACATTCTTCAACTGGGCGGCATCACATTATAGCAATACAAACACAAGTGATGAAAGATGTCTTTTCAGATCCGGTACAGATTCATGATATCTAGAGAAAGCGCTCCAGAAGGATAACATGTCGGCCATGCCGAGGCATCCATAACCGATCTATGCGTGGGAAGCATTTTGGGATGTGCGCCGTTGAGGTCCGTGGTACCATACATACTCAGCCTGCTCTCTTTGAACCACCACTCACGTCGTCACCACTGGTATTTCACCGTCCCGATGAACCTGGCTCTTCGGTGAAGGTTATCGACTCTGGCCTGATGACCGTGGCGATCGTGGTGGAAACGTCTCACTCTTTGTCACCACCGCAGAGGGCGATATTTGAAGTCATTGTGCGAGAAGTGAATGTAACATCTGGGCATATCCTCGCATGATCCATAAAACACATCTATTATTGAATTGTATGCACTCTAAGTATTAACTGGTTTTTTCTTCCTTGAGAGGGAGAAAGCACATAGATGCATCCGGTCCTTAATTCCTTCAAGGGACATGGCCCATGATCCATAACCAACTGTTCCTTTTCATCCCTGGCAGTTTCGAATGGCTGACTGTATCATATCATGAGGCCGGCCTCAAGGGGTGGTTTATCCGAGCTGTCAAGTTTTTCCAAATTCTCGAGAACCGTGTCCATACTGCATATGTCTATTTAGTCAACTACCTCGCCTGAACTCAAGGCGCGGTGAAGTTCTCATGGACTTTGCCTTCCCGTTGAGGATGAGATCGGTGTTTCATGTTCTTTTTCGCTCGATGTGAGCGATGGCAAATATCGGGAGATGAAAGCGTCCACAGTTCATCAACGGTTTATCGATCCTCCGGGGGAGCTTGTGGAACCACGCCAAAGCAGGCCCGAGGCCGTGGTCGGGAATACCAGGTAGTAGCCGCATCATCCCCACCGCCAGATCATCACCGATCGTAATGTAAATACGCCGTGATCATACGGGTTTGGCGCGATCCATCGTGACATGGCATGGTGGAATGAAAAGTCGAGGGGAGGATCAGCCTGTGATATGCTCGCCCAAGGAGTAGAAAGCATGTCCAATGGCCCCCCGTGACAAGAGAGGAGCGATCATCCAGGGTGCGGCATCCGCACTGGTATGAACGGCTCCAGATGTGCAAGCCTCCCGCTCTGCTAGCTCATATCAGGGAGCTGGTGTTAGGAGGTTGTTAGTCCGTTAGGTGTTCCTTCCACACCCGACGCCATCGACGACCGGTTGGACCGGTAAGGCCTTTTTCGAGTGGCCGCGGTGTTTGGAGGTGTGAACGGGGTGCGGGAGAGGGGAACCGAGGATAATTCATCATCACGTAAAGGATATCGTCGGGCAGCGGTCTCTTTGCCTTTGCTGGGATGGGAAGGAGGGAAAGGGCGAGGAGGCTCTCGCGGTTGCTCGGCCAAGATGGCTTCCAATCGGGTCCGCAGACGCTCGTTTTCTTCCAAAGAATCGTTCGTTTCAGACACGCCAGCTCGCCACTGGCCGAGCTCCGCTCCTTCGTCTCTTCCAGCTTCGCCCTGCAGGAGGAACCGACCGGGCCACATTCGCTGGATTGCATCATGGTGTTGAATTTCACTGGCCCGTGGGAAGCCGGAATAGCCAAGGCTTCTTTGCTAGACGGAGGGTCTCGAGCGAAGTACCCAAGCCATTTCGCTGCAGATCTCCTTTTTGCGACTTTTCGTCTGCTCCTACGCACACGCCACCAGGTCTCCCCGACCGAGTCGATGGATCGTCGCGGGCATTCACCACCAATGTTGAATCTGGTAGCAACTTGCAAAGCAAACACAAAGACGACGAGAGTGATCCGTCGCCTCTGGCGGCGGTTAGCCTTTCGTAAGATTCGGAATAAGTCGGATCGCTTTTTCGCCAGACAGAAACGCGCATCTTCGTGTGATTTATTTCCTTTATGGAGGGAGATAGGAGATCCAACTTTTCCGGAGGATGGGACACTTTCCCCTCGACCGTAGGGGAAGAGACGATTCTTCCCCAATGGTAGGAGAAGTCGCCTTGGCTCTAAAAGAGATTTGTTTCCTCAGGCGCAGAATCGCTTCCAAGCAGATAGTGGGACACTATCGAGAGTGGCCCTATTTCATTGAGGCGACTGTCGGGCCTCATGAGTGAACTTCCACTTATAAGATAGAGATCCGGCTAGCAACTTCGCTTGGGGAGAATTCGCCACGGAAAGTAAGCGTTCGAGGCTAATCAGAGTCAACCGGGCTATGAAACCCCAAGCGCCCGGCAAGATCGCCTGCACTCACGGCCACACCACACTAATCTCCTTGAGATATCCGGGCGGAAGGTTGGTCCTACATTTGTGGGCTAGCTGGTTCCCGGGCCTTTCCTCGATACCCTTTGAAATCCGCTTGCCTCACATGGCGGTCGCTTTCAGCCCAAGGCACCCACAATGAGTTGTACATTTTTTCTATTTGGTAAGAAAATATAAGAGGTAGTTGTTGTTATACCTCCTACGATATTTTATTAGTTATATATAGAATGAGATAATTTTTAAGAAAATGCTTTTATTTTTGGTAAATATGATAAAATATCATAAAATATTTAAAAAAAAAAAGGTAATTGATTATGTTATAGGATTACTTTTTTTCCAACATTTATGATAATAATTTAAAAAATTAAATGATGTCAATATCATTTATGATTTATTTTTTTGTAATGACTTTTTATAAGAGAAGTGTCTTGACCTTGAGAAGTTGGCTTTTTTCATT